>ML391826.1:8291-31820 GCA_005239525.1 Nicotiana knightiana | reverse complement strand
GGGGGGAAGGGGGCACGACAATAACTACAAAAAAATGTAAAAATACATTTATAGAAAGAAGGTCTACATTATTGATATTTTTCATGTATTGGGAAAACAAGCATTCAATGGATGAGAGAGAATCATTGAAAGACATTTTTGGTATAAAATTAATTTTGTTGTTATTTTACATTAATAATGTCATTTGGACTATTGTGGCAAAAAATAGTGTTACCCAAAAGAATCTTAGCAGAAAAAAAATCTATTTTAAAATGAACTTCTAAAATGACAAATAATTTAGACAACTAATTTTAGAAATAACGACAGGTAATTTGAGACAGAGGGAGTAAGTTATAGTAATCTTCGTAAATAAAAAAAAATTATTTTAATGGTATCAGGGCATAAAACTCTTGGACAAGTATATGTATATTGATGAATAAATTCACAACCAAGTATATGTTTATTGATGAATAAATTCGAAATATATAAGCGTAGCTACAAAAAAAGATGAAAAAATACGTTTATGAGAAAGAGAATTTGCATGCTCGATATTTTCCATGTATTGGGAAGCCAACCATTCAATGGAAGAGAGAGAATTATGGAGAGAAATTTAAAACCTAACGGAAAGGATAGTTTTGGTATAAAATTAATTTGGGTGTGATTTTACATTAATAATGTCATTACGACAATTGTGGAAAAAAATAATGTTATCGAAAAGAATTTTTCATAGAAAAAAATCAATTTTGTCTTGAGCTTCTAAAATGATAAATAATTAAGATAACTATTTTTACGAATAATGACAGGTAATTTGAGACAGAGGGAGTAAGCTATAGTAATCTTCGGGACCAAAAAAAAAGTTATATTAATGGTAGCAGAGCCTTTACAGGAAGGGCCTAAAAATTCTTGGACAACTATATGTATATTGATGAATAAATTCGAAATATATAAGCGTAACTACACAAAAAAAATGAAAAATACGTTTATGAGAAAGAGAGTTTGCATGCTCGATATTTTTCATGTATTTGTCACGACCCGATTTACCCATCGGAAGGCATCGTGACGGAGCCTATTCTCTACGAATAGGTAAGCCTAATTGCGGAAAAAACGTACTAAATAGAAGCAATAAAATAAAGGTGAAGTAAGTGGGTCTACAATGAAACATCGCCACTTGGCGCGTACAAAATACAACTTTTTCCAAAACCCGGAATATCACTTTAGTCACAAGCTCTGTCTCAAAATAGTTCTATAAAACGAGAGAGAATTTACATGAAAAAGAAATCTATCTGAATCTGGAGTGGAAGGTGACTCGAAGGACTCTGCGGACGCAGCAGAATTACCTTTCGGTCTCCTAAAAGTTGTTGCTCAGACCCCTAGCCACGATACTGAGCGCTGGTATATGGATCTGCACACGAAAAACATGTGCAGGAACGGGATGAGTACACCACAAATTGGTACCCAATAAGTGTCAAGCCTAACCCCAATCAAGTAGTGGCGATGTCAGGTTAAGGCTCTACTGAATTTTTATGGTAAAAACAATTTAAAATTTTGAACAGAGAGATATAATAAGATGAGGCAAAACCACGCTCTTGCCATGAGTATCCGACTCCGAACGGCCCAAATCTATTCAATTCAATTGAATAATAAAAATATCACTTTAAGGAATAAAAATAGCTAATAAGTTCGAAGATAATACGCAAAATTAGGAAAATCGCCCAAAAAGTCCCCCGGGCGCCCGCCTCAGAATCGAGTGAAAGTTACAAATTTAGAACACCCATTCACTCACGAACTCAAACGAACAAGAATCATAGAAAACCAACAATAAAATCCTATTAAATTCTCGGATTTTCTAATTAGGAAAACTTCTTCCCATTTGCATGATTTTCCACCTAAATCCCTTAATTGCATGGAAGAAAAGGCCATAGATTAATAATATACAAAAGGAATAAGGTTAGGAATTGTTACCTATGAAGCTTATCCTCAAAACTCACTCCAAATCGCCTACACCCGAGCTCCAAATGATTTTAGAAGTTATGAAATTCAATCCCTCGAATCTAATATATCTGCCCAGGGATTTCCGCACCTGCGCCCCCTTGGACTGCACCTGCGGAGTATCCATCGCAGGTGCAAAAACCCACTAAAAGGCCTGGGGCCGCGCCTGCAGTCAATTGGCCACATCTGCGACTCCGCACCTGCAGAAAACCAATAGCACCTGCGAGGACTGGGTGACTTGGCCACGTCCGTACCTACGAGCCCCACATTCGCACCTGCGTGTCCGCACCTGCGGAAGGTCCATCGCAGGTGCAAGACACCAGAACCAACAATGGTTCAACTGTTCTTCCAAGTTCTAAATTCAGCCGTTGAGCATCCGAAACATCCCCTAGGCCCCCAGGACCTCAACCAAACTTACCAACCAGTCCTAATACCTTATCCAAACTTACCAACCAGTCCTAATACCTTATCCAAACTTAGTTGAGCCTCCAAAACACATCACATAACACCAAAATCACCAATTATACATGGATTCAAGCTTAAGAACTTATGAAATTTCCAAAATCTACAACCGATACCGAAATACATCAAAACTAGTATGACCTCAAATTTTTTACACACAGGTCACAAATGATACAACGGACCTACAGCCTCTCTCGGAATTCCATTCCGAGCCCGATATCCAAATTCACCTATCGACCGAAATCACATAAATTCTATTTTTTGCCAATTCAAGCCTAAATCTACTAAAAACCTCAAGCGCACATTCCAGACACGCTCCTAACTCCGAAATCACCCAACAGAGCTAACGGAGTCGACGAAATCCCATTCTGGACCCATCTTCCCACAATTCCAACTATGGTTCGATTTCTAAGGCTTAAACTCACATAGAAGGACTATGTGTCCAAACATTCTCCGAATTTCACCACTAAATATTCCAACAAGTCCCAAAAGCATAAATAGACATGGGAAAAACAGTTTTTAGGGGATCGGGGAACTAACTCTCAAAACGACCTACCAGGTCATTACAGTATTGGGAAAACAAGAATTCAATGGATGAGAGAGAACCATGGAGAGAAATTCAAAACCAAATTGGAAAGGCACTTTTTGTATAAAATTTGTGCACAAACCTTAATTTGGGTGTGATTTTACATTAATAACCCCATTTGTGCCATTATGGCCAAAAATAGTGTTGCCTAAAAGAATTTTTCATAGAAAAAAATTAATTTTATCTTGAACTTCTAAAATGACAAATAATTGAGACAACTAATTTTTGAAAAAACTACGGATAATTTGAGACACAAGGAGTAAGTTATAGTAATCTTCGGGAACCAATTTTTTTTTAATGGTATGAGAGCCTTTACAGAAAGTGCCTAAAAACTTTTGGACAAGTATATGTATATTGATAAATAAATTCACAATCAAATATATGTATATTGATGAATAAATTCAAAATATATAAGTGTAACTACAAAACATAAAAATACATTTATAGAAAGAAGGTATGCATGCTCGATATTTTTCATGTATTGGGAAAACAAGCATTCAATAGATGAGAGAGAATCATTGATAGAAATTCAAAACCTACCGGGAAGGACATTTTTGGTATAAAATTAATTTTGTTGTTATTTTACATTAATAATGTCATTTGGACTATTGTGGCAAAAATTGTGTTACCCAAAAGAATTTTACACAGAAAAAAAATCTATTTTGACGTGAACTTCTAAACTGACAAATAATTTAGACAACTATTTTTAGAAATAACGACAGGTAATTTGAGACAAAGGGAGTAAGCTATAGTAATCTTCGTAAATAAAAAAAAATATTTTGGTATCAGGGCCTAAATCCCTTGGACAAGTATAGGTATATTGATGAATAAATCCACAATCAAGTATATGTATATAGATGAATAAATTCAAAATATATATGTGTAACTACAAAAAAAGATGAAAAAATGCGTTTATACACTAACCCTAATTTGGGTGTGGTTTTACATTAATAAACCCATTTGGGCCATTGTACCCAAAAATAGTGTGGCCGAAAAGAATTTTTCATAAAAAAATAATAATTTTGTTTTGAGCTTCTAAAATGACAAATAATTGAAACAACTATTTTGAGAAACAACGACATGTAATTTGAGACAGGAGGAGTAAGTTATAGTAATTTTTGGAAATTAAAAAAATAATCATTTTAATGGTATCACAGACTTTACAAAAAAGGCCTAAAAACTCTCGGACAACTATATATAAATTGATGAATAAATTTATAATCAAGTATATGTATATTGATGAATAAATTTAAAATATATAAGTGTAACTACAAAAAAAAAATGAAAAAAACGTTTATGAGAAAGAGGGTTTGCATGCTCGATATTTTCCATGTATTGGGAAGACAAACATTCAATGGATGAGAAACAACCATGGAGAGAAATTCAAAACAAAACGGGAAGGGCATTTTTAGTATAAAATTTGTACACAATCCCTAATTTGGGTGTGATTTTACATTAATAACCCCATTTGGGCCATTGTGCCCAAAAATAGGGTGGTCGAAAAGAATTTTCCATAGAAAAAAAATTAATTTTGTTTTGAACTTATAAAATGATAAATAATTGAGACAACTCTTTTAGAAACAATGACAGATAATTTGAGACAGGGGTAGTAAGTTATAGCAATTTTCGGGAACAAAAAAAAGTATTTTATTGGTATCGGATTCTTTACAAGAAAAGCCTAAAAACTCTTGGACAAGTATATGTATATTGTTGTATATTGACGAATAAATTCACAATCAAGTATATGTATATTTATGAATAAATTCGAAATATATAAGCGTAACTACAAAAAAAATGAAAAAAAATATTTATGAAAAAGAGGGTTTGCATGCTCGATGTTTTTCATGTATAGGGAAGACAAACATTGAATGGATGAGAGAGTATCATTGAGAGAAATTCAAAACTAACTGGAAAGGATATTTTTTGTATTAAATTTGTGCATAAAACCTAATTTAAGTGTGATTTTACATTAATATCCCAATTTGGGCCATTGTGGCCAAAAATAGTGTGGCCGAAAAGAACCTTTCCATAGGAAAAAATCAATTTTTTCTTGAACTAAAATGAAAAATAATTGAGACAACTATTTTTAGAAACCACGACGGGTAATTTGAGACAGAGGGAGTAAGTTATAGTAATCTTCGAGAACAACTTTTTTTTTAATGGTATCAGAGCCTTTATAAGAAGGGTCTAAAAACTCTTGAACAACTATATGTATATTGATTTATATTGATGAATAAATTCACAATCAAGTATATGTATATTTATGAATAACTTCGAAATATATAAGCGTAACTACAAAAAAAAAATGAAAAAATACGTTTATGTACTAACCCTAATTTGGGTGTGATATTACATTAATAACCCCATTTGGGCCATTGTGGCCAAAAATAGTGTGGCCGAAAAGAATTTTCCATAGAAAAAAATCAATTAGTCTTGAACTTCTAAAATGACAAATAATTGGGACAACTATTTTTAGAAAAAAACGACATGCAATTTGAGACAGAGGGAGTAAGTTATAGCAATCTTCGGGAACAAAAAAAATCATTTTAATGGTATGAGAGCCTTTACAAGAAGGGCATAAAAACTCTTGGACAAGTATATGTATATTGATGAATAAATTCACAATCAAGTATATGTATATTGTGATGAATAAATTCGAAATATATAAGCATAACTACAAAAAAAAAGATATATAAATACGTTTATGAGAAAGAAGGTTTGCATGCTTGATATTTTCCATGTGTTGGGAAGATAAGAATTCAATGGATGAGAGAGAATCATGGAGATGTCATGACTTCAGATGGAATGTATTGTCGCACTTTTGGTTAATATTAATAGGGAGTGAACGGACTTGTACAGCTGGTGAACAAGCACGAGCTCAAGAGGGTTTACTAATTTCATAGTAATGGCACCCAGTGCAACGTCGTTGGAAGATGTCGGCATGGAATTTCCACAAGTGGGTTATCTCCTGTGAACAGGTTAGCGGTTGCGTGGTGTTAATGAAGCTTCTACAAAGGATTCTATTGGATATCTGGTAAGAGGACGAATATGTGAACGTGGCTAGGGATTCATAATATTTATGAAATGTTTAACAGAAAGATTTCGAGGCGTTTGGCGAGTCGATTGTGCAAGATCATGTCAATGGGGGATAAGGAATCTTGGTGGGTTCCAAAGTTATGTAATGGTAGCCTCAATCTAAGTGGGAGAGCCCCACCGCCTATAATTGGATTTCTTGGTTGTCTACTTGTGAGGTTCCTGGTTATCAGCATATTGGTGGATTATTACGACTAAGGAAAGAGAACATCAACGGTAATGTGAGCAAAGGATTTGAGTAAGGTGTGCTATAATTGGCCTTATCGATTCATGTTCAAGCTTTGGGAAGACTCAGAGTTTATGCTTCGTGTAGATGTGAAGTACAAGGAAAGTGATCCAGTCGGGTGTTTCTTTGAGAGAGTGTTCATATGCTATCACGGCCTTGGAGTTTGATTATATTTGAGACCAAGCTGGAGTGGGTGACTCTCAACAACGGTCCTAGTGGATTCAAAGGTTAAAGTGCGGTGCCTTAGGATCTCAAGTCAGTAATATGGTTAAGTATCGAGCTTTTGCAGCGGATTATGAAAAGGGGCTTGGTGTGTTCTATGTTATCTTAGGTCTGTGGTGCAACATTGGAGGAACGAGAGGAAATAACTTCAGATTTATAGAGGAATTATCAGAATGGGTATACCAATTGAAGATGCGAATACGCGCACAAGGAGGGTATGAGATAGTTCGTGGATTTTGAGACAGCATGATCTCGTGAAAGAAGGTCACTCATGATGAGTGTATATTTGGGTTTGTTATGTTTTGAATGTAGCCATTATTATTCCTAAGGAAAGTCCGGAGTAATTTAGAAGAAGTCGGGTCGGTTGCAATGGTTCTCCTAAAATGAGTTAAGTGAAAGGTTTCTATATGATGAAGTGTGTACCTTATTAGTGGTTCAGGAGTTATGATGAAATTCTTGTACTCTTGTGTATTTTCATGATTAGGTGAAGTGGGTAGCAAGGAATTGGAAGTTGAGGATCAAGGTTGCGGTTCGGTGTTGACAAGAATGTCATAAGCTCAGATGAGCAGAAAAAGGATTTAGATGGTTAGAGTAAGCTGGAATTGTCTTTAGTGTCACCTGAGATCGGTGTCCTATGTAAGAGGCTTAGTGTACTGATTTGCGGATTCCCGATTCGCTTTACAACATTAGTATGACTGGTGGTATGGATATCCAAAGTTGTTACCTGGTGCAGAAGGTCATGGGAGCATATCCCATGGGAAGATGGTATAAGTGTGACATATAGTCACTTGATTGATTGAAGATCGAAACAAAGTATGGAGATTATGGTACTATCGCTAATATGGGAGTTTACGCTTGGAAGTTGCTCTATTCATTTTGTTGCGAACTGTGGATGTTTGTTCCGGATTGACAGTTGTTTTTGTGTGTCATGGGAAAAAGGTTAGAGTGGATCCTTGAAATATTATTAGCCCAATGCGGTATGATTAGAATTGGCTTGAGGTCCGTGGATGGATCTAAATGTGAATGTGGCTCTATATCAGACGGGATGTGTCCATTTCAGCTTAGTGTTGTTTACGGATGGGTTTTCGGGACTTGGATGTTATTTCTGTCGTCAGTTATTCCGTGTAATCTATATTATGCCAGGTGTGTTGTGAGGTGGTTTGATTATTCGCGCACGTGTTGAGATCCCGTGTAATTTGTGGCGTTGTGAGAGCAGGATGACTCTCAAGATACATGTCATTTATTTCACCTTAGTTGTGCTTGAGTATCGTAGCACATGGCGCTATCCGTATCCCCAAGATTTGTATTACGCACTTCGCGTGCTTGTAGTTGGCATTTGGGTGTTTCGTAGGTATGAGCGTTTTATCTCGATAAGTATTTCCTTATAGATTATTATGTGTGGATTGGGTGGCACGCCGTCACAGGTACATTGTTTGGATCTGGTGGCACGCCGCCACGGGTATCATGGTTGGATCCGGTTGCATGCCGCAATGGTATCATGTGTATATCGGGTTGCACGCCGCAACAGTGTGATGTTGAGTACAGTTCCCTATACCTATTCTTGTGTGTTTTGTTTCTTATTTTCTGAGGAAGGTTCATAACATCTTTTCGGTTGTTTCATTAGTCATGTGGGTTGAGCAGTTCTTTACAGAGTTCATTTTTCCGTATGTATCACATGCGAGTTTGTAACTTATTGGCACATTGTGGCATCATATGAGACTTTTGGAAGTGTCTGAGATGGCTTATTGTCAGAGATGGTAGCACGAGTAGGTTCACGAGGTGTTGGACAGTGATTTCGGAAAACACCGGAGCAGTTCTTAGCACATTCGAGGATGAACGTATGTTTAAGTGGGGGAGAATGTAACGACCCAACCGGTCATTTTGAGGTCTAGCACGTTGTACGGTGGTTTGAGGCCTTGGGTAGCTTCACTTTAGGTATTATGACTTGTATGTGTGGTCGGAATTGAATTTCGGGAAGTTCAGAGTTGATTTGGAAAGAAAATTCTCATTTCGGAAGTTTTAAGTTGGAAGAGTTGACTAAGGTTTGACTTTTGAGTAAATGACCTCGGAATTGGGATTTGAAAGTTCTAATAGGTTTGTATGATGATTTTGAACTTGGGCGTATGTCCGTATCGGGTTTTGGGTGACCCGGGAGCATTTCGGTGCTTATTATGGAAAGTTAGCATTTTGGAAGAATTTCATAAGTTTGGGTTGAAGTGTATTTTAATTTTCTCGATGTCCATTTAGGATTCCGAGTGTGGGAATATCTCCGTATGGTGATTATGGTCTTGGGAGCGCGTCCGGATGTGGATTTGGAGGTTGGTAGGTCATTCCGGGGTCATTTGGCGAAAGTTGGAAATTTGAAGGTTTTTGGAAAGTTTGACCGGGAGTGGACTTTTTGATATAGGGTTCAGATTCCGATTCTGGAAGTTTGAGTAGGTCTGTAATGTCAAATGTGACTTGTGTGCAAAATTTGAGGTCAATCAGACGTGATTGGATAGGTTTCAACATTGAATGTAGAAGTTGAAGTTCTAAGTTCATTAAGCTTGAATTGGGGTGCGATTCATGGTTTCAATGTTATTTGGTGTGATTTGAGGCATCGGCTAAGTTCGTATGATGTTTTAGGACTTGTTAGTATATTTGGTTGGGGTCCCGGGGGCCTCAGGTGTGTTTCGGGTATGTTTCAGATCATTTTGGGCTGCTTTAGATGCTGGTTTTCTGATGGTGTTTTTCTTCGCGTTTGCGAGGAGCCTCTCGCATTCGTGAAGAAGGATTTTTCCGCTGGGAATCTGTTCTTCGCGTTCGCAAAGAGATTCCCGTGTTCGCGAAGAAGGAAATCCTATTGTCCGTCGTCCGACTTTGGAAGTTTATATCTCGCAATCTATAAGGAATTTGGAAATGATCCAAAAATGAATGTTTTATCTCTTTGTGTCAAGTTTTCAGAAAATTAAACCATTTGGCTGTCACAGACCAAAATCCTAAACCGGCCGTGATGGCACCTATTGTGGAACTAGTCTAGCCAACAATCACATATTTATAGTTTCTTTCCAAAATCCCAACTGATTTTCAACATTTCATACACGTATATAAAATTACTGAATCCATTAAGCAAAACAAATAGTTAAACAGTCTAAAACCATCCCCAAGATCCGGAGTCAACATGTCATAAGCATCTAAGGAATATACCAAAAAGTCTACCATTATAATACAAAACCTCGGAACGAAGAACTAGGTGCAAAATAAGAAAGGGAAAACAGAGATACTGCAGACGCTGAACAACTACCTCTATGTCTCCGGCTCCGCACGTAAATAGATGGCTAAAGCTCGGTATCAACACCTGTATCTGCACACAGGGGTGCATGGAGTAATGTGAGTACGCCAACTCAGTAGTGGAAATAAATCAAGTCTAAGCAGTAAGAAACACATAAAATCAATTCATCAGTTCACAAAAGCATAGCCTTTCTTTCCAACAGTATATACATATATATATGAAATCAACATGCCTTAAAATCCAACTTCAGTAAAATTCTTTGAAAAATGTGTTTTCCAACAATTTCAGAAATAAAAATACCTGAAGAATTTAGTGTAAAATGAAATAAATCATAAGTATCCCCTCAGGCCAAAACATGAATCATAAATCGCCCCTCGGGCAGAACATCACTCAGCATACCTCACAGTCACTCAGTATCAGCCCCTCGGGCAACCTCACTGTCACTCATGCCTCCCAATTACTCGTCACTCGGCACTCGCACTCAGTAGGTACCTACCCTCACTGGGGGTGTGTACAGACTCCGAAGGGGCTCCTTCAGCCCAAGCGCTAAAATCAAGCCACCTCGTGGAATATCATATCCTCACAATCAAGCCCTCGGCCTCACTTAGTCAGCAACTCTCAAAAGCCCCTCGGGCGTATCAGTAAAACGGGGTACTCGACCCAAAAACATCATTTTATATCTCAAAATAGTGCAAATAAGGCTGAGTTTCGAAATTATTTAAACATAACATGACTGAGTGTAAATCATAAGTCAACACAGTGAGGAAAATAGCAGTAAAAAGCCTCCAAAGGGTCTAAACAAGTCGGCACGAGGCCCTAAACATGGCTTATAGCCCAAATATAGCAATAGGTTTAGAACACAATTTAACATATGGTTTAGAGTAAAATACACAACTCAATAGTTGCCGCGGAGAGGACCAAGTCCAATCCAAAAATCAGTGCATGCCACATACTCGTCATCCGACATGTGCGCCATTCTAAAAATAGTGAGAAAATACGAAGTCCCGGGTTTCATACCCTCAGGACAAGATTTATAGCCATTACTTACCTCCACCCGGGCCAAAATACTAATCCACGATGCTCTTGCCCCTTGAACTGGCTCCCGATTTTTCCGAATCTAACCAAAACCAGATTAACATTATCAATATAAGCTAAATGAACAAGGCTCAAATGAAAACTATCAATTTTAGACACAATTCTAAAAATTGGCCAAACCCGAGCCCTGGGACAACGTCTCGTAATTCTATAAAATTTATATCACAAGAATCCTCATCCTCCCACGATTTTATACATACCAAGAACACCAAAATCAGACCACAATTGCCCCTTCAATTACTCAATTAAAGTCCCAAATTTCTCATGCCCTAACCTCCCCAATTTTGGGTTTAAATCCAACTAATTTCTGGTTTAATTACTTAGAAAATAACATAGAATCGAGTTATGAAGTCAAAAATCTTACCTCCAAGTGTTTCCCTTTGATTTCCTCTTCAATCCCTCTCAAAAAGCTCCAAACCCGCTCAACAATGGAGGAAAATAGACTAAAATTCGCAAAAATGGCTTTTATAAAACACTGCCCAACACTATATATTTCTTCATTGCGTTCGTGTCACTAGGGACGCGTTCACGAAGCACTGGCTCTCCTCCCTCTGTGCGACCGCGTTCGCATAGAGTAACCAAACACCCCTGCCACACGCGCCCACACTGTGCGATTGCAATAAGCCTCACGCGACCGCACTGCTCTGGCTTCTCTCACTTTGTGATCGCGGACCATTAATGGCGATCGCATATAAAAGATTTCTCCTGCCTCACCAATAAACCTATGCGACCGCAGCCCCACTATTGCGATCATATATTAGGAAACAAGAACCAAGAAAATGCAGCAGCAACAACAGTCCTTTTAAGACAAACACACTCCGTTAACCACCCGAAACACACCTAAGACCCTCGGGACCTCAACCAAACCTACCAACACACCCCATAACATCATTCAAACTTAGTCGAGCCCTAGAAACACCAAAAACAACACAAAAACACCAAAATCACATCAAATTCAAGCCTATGAACTTTGAAACTTCTAAATTTCGCCAAGGATGCCGAAACCATCCAAAACACATCCGATTGACCTGAAAATTTGCACACACATCCAAAATGACATTACGAACCTACTACAATTCCCAGAATTCCATTCCGACCCCGATAGCCTATTTTCCCTTACCGACCGAAAATCGCCAAAAACTAACATTCGCCAATTCAAGCCTAATTCTACATCGGACATCAAAACTTCATTCCGAGCACACTCCTAAGTCCCAAATAACCTAAAGAAGCTATTCGAGCCATAAAATCTACATTTTGAGATCGTTTACCAATAAGTCAACTCCCAGTTGTCTTTTACAATTATTAAGCCAATTTGAGAGACTAAGTGTCTCAGTTCTCACCACGACCACTCCGAAACCCAAACCAACCGACCCGATACAACATAAATAGGCTAATAAACATATGATAAAGAAGAAACAGGGGAAATGGGGCTAATCTATTGGAATGACCGGCAGGGTCGTTACATCCTCCCCCTCTTAAACAAACGTTCGTCCTCAAACGGGTCTAGAAACATACCTGGAGTCTTGAATAAGTGAGGATATCTTCTCCGCATATCCCGCTCGGTCTCCCACGTGGAATCCTCCACCGGCTGCCCTCTCCACTGAACCTTCACTGAAGCTATATCCTTAGACCTCAACTTTCTGACCTGACGACCCAAAATAGCCACTGGCTCTACCTCATATGACATATCACCCTCGAGCTGAACCGTGGTGAAGTCCAAAACATGAGATGGGTCACCAACATACTTCCGGAGCATCGAAACATGGAACACTGGATGAATACTCGATAAGCTGGGAGGCATGGCAAGCCTATAAGCCACCTCCCCAATCCTCTGAAGCACCTCAAATGGCCCAATGAACCAGGGACTCAGCTTTCCCCTCTTCCCGACCCTCATAACAGCCTTCACGTATGACCTTCAGCAGCACATTCTCCCCAACCATGAAAGACACATCTCGGACCTTCCGGTATGCATAACTCTTCTCCCTAGACTGCGCCGTGCAAAGCCGCTCCTGAATCAACTTCACCTTACCCAACGCATCCTGAACCAAGTATGTGCCCAATAGCCTAGCCTTGCCCGGCTCGAACCAACCAACCGGAGATCTGCACCTCCTACCATATAAAGCCTCATACGAAGCCATCTGGATACTCGACTGATAACTATTATTATATGCAAGCTCCACGAATGGCAGAAATTGTTCCCATTAACCCCCAAAATCAATGACACAGGCACGCAAAATATCCTCCAGAATCTGAATAGTACGCTCTGACTGCCCGTCGATCTGAGGATGAAACACTGTGCTCAACTCGACCTGAGTACCTAGCTCCCTCTGCGCGACCCTCCAAAACTAAGATGTGAACTGAGTACCTCTGTCAGAAATGATAGAAACTGGAACCCCATGCAATATGACAATCACCCTATGTAAATCTCAGCCAACCCCTCCGAAGAATAAGTAGTGCCGACAGGAATGAAGTGCACGGACTTGGTCAGCCGATCCACAATAACCCATATAGCATCAAACCTCCTCGAAGTCCGTGGAAGCCCAACTACGAAGTCCATGGTGATCCGCTCCCACTTCCACTCCGGAATATCTAATCTCTGAAGCAATACACCTGGTCTCTGGTGCTCATACTTGACCTGCTGACAGTTGAGACACCGAGCTACCAACTCGACAATATCCCTCTTCATCCGCCTCCACCAATATTGTTGTCTCAGATCCTGATACATCTTTGCAGCACCCGGATGGATGGAATACCGCAAACTATGGGCCTCATTTAGAATCAAATCTCGAATATCCCTCTTCATACTGGCGTGCTCTAATTTGATCATAAAAAGAAGACGTGGAGGCTACACAAGCCAATACCCGCAGGGGCTCTGATAGGTCCAATCTCACCAACTGACCCACTTAAGTCTGAATATCAAGTGCTAATAGCCGCTCTGCTACTGGAAGGTAGGCTAGATTCCCCAAACTCTTCGTTGTGCGACTCAGGGGATCGGCCACTACATTGGCCTTCCCCGGTTGATATAAAATAGTGAGGTCATAATCCTTGAGAAACTCCAACCACCTCCTCTGACGCAAATTCAGATCCTTCTGCTTAAGCGGATGCTGCAAAATATGGTGATCAGTGAAAATCTCACAATGCACCCCATACAAATAATGACGCCAAATCTTCAAGCCGTGGACAATAGCTGCTAGCTCAAGATCGTGCACTGGATAATTCTTCTCGTGCACCTTCAACTGTCTGGACGCGTAGGCAATCACCCTACTGTACTGCATCAAAACTGCTCCAAGGCCAAATCTTGAGGCGTCACAGTAAACTGTATAAGAACCTGAACCAGTAGGCAAAACTAACACCGGAGCTGTAGTCAAAGCTGACTTGATCTTCTGAAAGCTCTCCTCACACTCCTTAGTCCACCTGAACTGAGAACCCTTCTGGGTCAGCCTGGTCATAGATGCTGCAATAGATGAAAATCCCTCTAAAAAATGACGATAGTACGCTGCCAAACCAAGGAAACTGCGAATCTCGGTAGCTGATGACGGTCTAGGCCAGCTTTACGCTTCCGCTGTCACTAACCAAAATACTAACTTAGGTCGTGATGGCGCCCCACACCGGGGTTAGGCAAGCCCACACTCAAATTACTAAGGATTTCTCCCATGTTTGAGTAAACATCCCAACACGTGCCAAGTTTTAAAGTTCAAAACATTAATTGAAAAAGATAGTAAGCCCTTTTTTAACCAAAAGCAGCCGTAAAGAGGAGTGAGCCAATATATATATATAGCCGTAAAGAGGAGTGAGCCAATATATATATATATATATATATATACACACACACACAGAGACCCTCAAATCAAAATAACCACTACGTGTGTGCCAGGAACTAGTGTCACAAGTCCTACGGGCATACTAACAGAATATACAAAATATATAATATACAGTCCCACTGTCTGAAAGGAATAGACGGGAAATAAGCAAAAGAAAACTCCACGGTCCTGCCGAGGATCGTTAGGAGAAGCAGCTCACCGTGAAGTCAGGTCCAACTATGATCAGAATCGAGCTCCGGTCTGATAACCAGATGCACCAGCCTCAGAACCTATACAATTAAGTACAGAAGCATAACATGAGTACATAAACAAATATGTACCCGGTAAGTATCCCGCCTAACCTCGAAGAAGTAGTGACGAGAGGTCGACTTGACACTCATTAAGGTCCAATAGAATGATTAATAAGATATAATATCAGTAACACACATACAAGGATGATGAAAGCAGTAAACATTAAAAATGACAACAATTCAAATAATTACTGGAAGTGAATGTACAATTTCTACTTCATTATTCATTTATTTCCTTTAAAAATATATCTGACCACTCAAAATCCATAAAAAGGAATCATTAATAATTTAACATGCGCATACAGGATAAGGACAACCGGCCTGAGCCATCATAATGATCATATCTGTGCACTGCCTAGGGTCGAACGGCCAGAACCATAATATATATCTTTCAATCTCGCCGTGGCGTATGGCCCGCTCCCATGAGAGTGGGGGAAATAACACTCCGCTAGCAGAATGTAAATTGCGAAGAGGTCACATGCACACACAATCCATACATTTATTCTTTATAAATTACTTTTCGTGAACAATTACTTAAAATTACATAAATTCCATGATTTCAGGGAAACAAGCTGCATGTAACCTTAATTCACTACGCATATAGTTCATTTCAAGGGAAAACATAAGACATGGTGTAGGCCTAACTACCTGGACATAACAATAATAGTCGCTACATACGGACTCTCATCACTTTGCGCGTACGTAGCCCCCACAACATTAGCACATAGTCAATTAAAGCACATAGGGAGAAAGTTCCCTCCTACAAGGTTATAAATGAGACTCACCTCGTGTTGAACCTACTTTCCGGGTCAAGAACGCGCCCAAAACTCCAAACTCGACACCCACAGACTCGAAACTAGCCAAATGTTATACAAATATATCAATTTATACTCAAAGCATGAAATTTTTCTACTACTTAGGCAAATTCATCATTCTTGAAGAAATCCTAAAATCCAACCCCGGGCCCGCATGCTCGGATTCCAAAAATTCTCAAAGGGAACACTCACCCATAGCCTAAGGATCATTAATACATGATTTTCACTCGATTTCATAGCTAATTGACAGGTAATTTGCTACATTTTCAAAAGCCCTAGGTTACTACCCCAAATCCTTAGTTTTCACTAATTTAGGTAGTTAATTTAGCTTGTAATACATGCATGAAGCTAATATTAGAGTAGAATTTACTTACCTTCAATAACTAGGTCGTTTTCCCCTTTTGAATTCTTAAAATCGTCCCAAGGAAGAAGAAGAAGGCGAGGAAATGAATTAAATCCCGTTATAAAAACACACAGCCCAGTGGTCTACTCTATGCGATCACAGCCTGGGCAATGCGATCGCAGAGCTTTAAGTGACCAGGACCTCATGGGCCTTCTGTTCGAATGCGGAGAGAGACCTGCGAACGCACAGGGTAAGGAATAGCTGGGCTGGCCCAAGGCTGGGCTCTTGTGCGAACGCGGATGGGGTGTGCGATCGCAGTGGGTCAGGAGCCCAACCCTTCGCAATCGTGGTTCCTTTTGTGCGAACGCACATGGCATTCACCATCCCGGTCCAGTTCCTTCTATGCGATCGCATCAGTGCACCTGCGATCGCACCGAAGGAAACCAGTCAGTGAAAAATCTGGTTTTTGAATTTAACTCCGAGGGGTCCAAAACTCACCCGAGCCCCTCGGGACCCCGTCCAAAGGCACTGGCAGGTCTGTATTCATGATAAAGACTCGCTCGAATTTTCGGAACGTGAAAAACAACAACGAAACTAAGAATTCGACCCCAAAACCAAATTGAATCAAACTTTGAACTTAAAGTTCTAGAATTCGCTTTTAATGCGCCGAACAGACCTGTACTAGTCGGAATGACACCAAATTTTGCAAGCAAGTCATAAATGACATGACGGAACTATTCCTGATCTCGGAATTCCGTTCGGATCTAGATAACACAAAAACACGTTCCCAACCAAATTTCAAACTTAAGGAAACTCTAATTTCGATATTGGGCGCCAAAATGCCCCCCGGGTCATCCAAAACCCATTCCGAACATACACCTAAGTCCGAAATCATCATACGAAGCTACTGGAATCATCAAAACTCGATTCCGAGGTCGTTTACTCAAAATGTTGACCGAAGTCAAACTTGGCCTTAAAGGCCAACCTTAAGGAACCAAGTGTTCCAGTATTGCTCTAAACATTTATGAATCCCGGACCACCCGCCCCCGCAAGTCATAAATCACAATATTCCGCTATAGGAAGTTTCATTTAGGGGAACAGGGTCCAATATCGGTCGGGTCGTTACATTCTCCACCTCTTAAATAAATGTTCATCCTCGAACGGGTCTAGAATCATACCTGAAGTGCTGAATAAGTGTAGATAATCGCTCTGCATGTCCTCCCCGTACTCCCAGGTCGCTTTCTCCACTAGTTGTACCCTCCACTGGACCTTCACTGCAGAAACTCTCTAAGACCTCAACTGGCGATCCTGCCTATCAATAATAGCAACTGGTTCCTCATAGCCCAACCTCTCATACAACTGAATAGTGCTGAAATCAACCACGTGAGAGAGGTCGGCGTGGTACCTCCGGAGCATGGATACATGAAAAACTGGATGAACTCCTGATAAACTGGGAGGTAAGGCCAGCTTATAAACGATTTCCCCAACTCGCCGCAACACCTCGAAGGGACCTATAAACCTCGGGATTAGCTTGCCCATCTTCCCAAACCTCATAATACCCTTCATAGGCGAGACTTTCAACATGACCCTATCTCCCTCCATAAATGATACATCACGCACCCTATGATCCGCGTAACTCTTCTGTTGGGACTGTGCTCTACGGAGCCTGTTCTGGATCAACTTCACTTTCTCCAAAGCATCCCTCACCAGGTCGGTGCCATATAACTTAGCCTCGCCAGGCTCAAACCATACGATAGGAGAACAGCATCGCCGACCGTACAAAGCCTCAAATGGTGCCATCTCAATGCTGGACTGATAACTATTATTGTAAGCAAACTCGGCCAAAGGCAAGAACTGGCCCCACTGACCTCCGAAGTCAATCACACATGCCTTGAGCATGTTATCCAATATCTGAACTGTATGCTCTGACTGACCATCAGTCTGAGGGTGAAATGATGTGCTGAGGTCTATCTGGCTACCCATCTCACTATGCAATGCTCTCCAAAAGTGTGAGGTGAACTGAGGACCTCGATCCGATATAATGGACACCGGCACACCGTGCAACTGTACTATCTCCCGAATGTAGATCTGGGCCAACCTCTTAGAAGTATATGTAATAGCCACTGGAATGAAATGCGCCGATTTGGTCAATCTATCCATAATGACCCAAACCGCGTCAACCTTCCGCAAAGTCCGAGGCAACCCAACCACGAAGTCCATAGTGATGCGTTCCCATTTCCACTCCGGAATGGGCATCTGCTGAAGTAGGCCTCCTGGACTCTGGTGCTCATACTTAACTTGCTAGCAATTAAGGAACCTAGCCACATACTCCACAATGTCCTTCATCCGCCTCCACTAGTAATGTTGCTTCAAATCACGATACATCTTCGTAGCACCAGGATGGACATAATACCGAGAACTGTGTGCCTTATATAGAATCCTCCCTCTCAGACCATCGACATTAGGAACACATAAACGGCCCTGAAGTATCAGAACACCATCCTCGCCAATAGTAACCTCCTTGGCCCTACCCTGAACAACTGTCTCCCATAGCTCTACCAAAAATGGATCATCATACTGCCGATCCTTAATCTCCCCCAATAACGAAGACTGAGCAACCATATGTGCAAGAACTCGACGAGGCTCTGAAAGGTCTAATATCACCAGGCGCTTAGCCAAGGACTGAATGTCCAAGGCTAGAGGTCTCTCCTCTGCTGTAATATAAGCCAAGCTACCCATACTCTCTGCCTTCCTGCTCAAAGCATCTGCTACCACATTTGCCTTGCCCGGATGATAAAGAATGGTGATATCATAATCCTTCAACAACTCAAGCCATCTTCGCTGCCACAAATTAAGATCCCTCTGCTTGAACAAGTGCTACAGGATGTGGTGGTCTAGATAAACCTCACAGGACACACCATACAAGTAGTGCCTCCAAATCTTAAGAGCATGAACAATCGCCGCCAACTCCAAATCGTGCACAGGATAATTTTTCTCATGAACCTTTAGCTGGCGCGAAGCATAAGAAATAACTCTCTCTTCCCGCATCAACACACACCCCAAGCCAACGCGCGAAGCGTCGCAATAAACTGTATACATCATAGAACCGGAAGGCAATACTAGAACTGGGGATGAGGTCAATGCTGTCTTGAGCTTCTGAAAGCTCGCCTCACACTCGTCAGACCATCTGAACGGGGCATTCTTCTAAGTCAATCTAGTCAATGGAGCTGCAATAGAAGAGAACCCCTCCACAAATCGACGGTAATAGCCTGCTAGGCCCAAAAAGCTCCTGACCTCTATAGATGAAGTAGGACGCGACCAACTCTGAACTGCCTCAACCTTCTGGGGATCAACCTTGATACCCTCTCCGGATACCACATGCCCCAAGAATGCCACAGAATCCCACCAGAACTCACACTTTGATAACTTAGCATATAGCTTCTGTTCTCGCAAATTCTGGAGCACAACTCTCAAATGCTGCTCGTGCTCCCCCAGGCTACGTGAGTAAATCAAGATGTCATCAATAAAGACGATAACAAAGGAATCAATATACGGCCTGAACACCATATTCATCAAGTCCATGAAAGTTGCTAGGGCATTAGTCAAGCCAAAGGACATTACCAGGAACTCATAGTGGCCCAAATCTTCAACTGATGATATCCCGATCTCAAATCAATCTTAGAAAACACTCGAGCACCCTAAAACTGGTCAAACAAATTATCAATGCGCAGCAAAGGATACTTGTTCTTAATGGTGACCTTGTTCAACTGGCGGTAATCAATACACATCCGCATAGACTCATCCTTCTTCTTCACGAATAGAACTGGAGCACCCCACGGCAATACACTCGGTTTGATTAACCCCTTAGTCAACAACTCCTCAAGCTGCTCCTTCAAATCCTTCAACTCTTTCGGAGCCATACGGTACAAAGGAATATATATAGGCTGGGTGCCTGGAGCTAAATCAATGCAGAAATCAATATCACGATCCGGAGGCATGCCCGGAAGGTCCAAAAGAAATACATCAGCAAACTCTCAAACAACTAGCACTGAATCAATCATCGGAGACTCGGCGGTGGCGTCCCACACATAAGCGAGGTAGGCCAGACAACCTTTCTCGACCATATATTGAGCCTTCAGGAATGAAATAACCCGGTTGGCTGCACTAACTGAGGAACCTCTCCACTCCAACCTAGGCGACTCTGGCATGACTAAAGTAAATATCTTGGCATGGCAATCTAGCATGACATGATAAGGAGATAGCCAATCCATACCTAAAATAATCTTGAAATCAACCATGTCGAGCAATAAAAGATCCACTCGAGTCTCGAACCCGCAGAATGTAACCATACAGGACCGGTAAACCCGGTCTACCACCACAGAATCTCCCACATGAGTGGAAACACATATAGGAGAACCCAAGGACTCACGAGGGACATCCAGAAAATGAGCAAATAAGACAGAAACATAGGAATAAGTGGATCCTGGATCAAATAACACTGATGCCTCTCTACCACATACTGTAATAATACATGTGATCACGGAGTCTGAGGCCACTGCATCTGATATGGCCGGAATAGCATAGAATCTAGCTGGAGCACCGGGAGACTGAGCCCCGCCAGAATGAATAGGAGCTGGCTGACCTCCCCCTGACTGGCCTCCACCTCCAGGACGACCCCTGCCAATATGTCCCCCACCTCTAGGTGGCCTGACGGCTGGTGCTGGACCCATAGGCTGATAATCCTGCTGCACCGCTTTGCCCCGAAGCCTGGGACAATGCCTCTTCATATGACCTAGATCCCCACACTCATAACAACCTCTGGGTATTGTAGCCTGCTTCCCCGAAGAGGAACCCCGAATGGCCGAAGATCGATGTGTACTCTCTTGAATAGCACTGAAGTAGGGACTAGGGAATCTCGGATAATTGGAATAACCACTGGGTGAAATTTGAATGGCTGGAGGGCGGTAGGAACGCTCTGGCATGACTCTGAAATGAGCCCTCGCTGGAACACCTCGGGGAGGTGGTGGGGGTGCTGAATATGGAGGCCTGCTGTGCTGACCTCTACTGAACTGACCTCTGCCCCTAACTTGGGCACCTCTCCCGGAGAATCTGGCTCTCTTATCTCTGCCTCTCGACCGATAGCCCTCAATCCGACGAGCTATCTCGACCACCAGTTGATAGAGGGTCCCCATCTCCACCTCTTGGGCCAGTTGGCCCTAATACCAGAGTGCAGCCCTGCTAGAAATCTCCGTACTCTCTCAGCATCAGTAGGCAATATCATAAGTGCGTGCGAGACAACTCTTAGAATCTAGCCTCATAATCTATCACTGAAATTTGTCCCTGCTCCAACTGCTCAAACTGATATTGCAGCTCTTCCCTCTCAGAGGGTGGGATATACCTGTCTAGAAACATCTGAGTGAACTGCTCCCAAGTGATGGGAGGAGAATCCGCTGGCCTGCTGAGAATATAGGACGGCCACCATCTGCGAGCTCTGCCCTCTAGCTGGAAGGTAATGAAGTCCACTCCATGGGACTCTAATATCCTCATATTGTGCAGCCTATCCCTGAACTTGTCAACAAAACCCTGGGCATCCTCGCTTCACTTGCCCCAATGACTGGAGGGTGCAATCGAGTCCATATATCCAATAACTTCTGCAGATCACCGTCCGCAGCTGGTCTGGGATGAGGTGTTGCTGCTACAGGCTGGACCCCACCCACGGGCAGTGTAGCCGGGGAATGATGTAATGCTGCTACCTGACCTGCAGCCTGGGCGGTAGGAGTCTGGGCCCCCCTCCCTCGTGAGATGTGGCAGGATCTACTGGAAATAAACCAGCCTGGGACATGGTGTCCATAAACCGCATAATACGACCCATGATCTCCTGGAAGCCTCGCACCGTCATAAAGTCCACTGGAGCAGGACATGCTGGGGGCACCTCACCCTGCTCCTCTATAGTAGGATCCTCCGATGGTGGTACAAATGGAATAGCTCAGGGATTCCCTTGTCCCCTACCTTGGGCCAGTGCCCTCCCCCGGCCTCTGCCACGGCCTCGAACAATGGGGGTAGCGGCCCCTCCCGGGTCTAGAACATCGGATGCACGCGTCCTCACCATCTGTGAGAGAATAGAAGAATGAGATTTGGTAAACCATTGTGTTATATCTCACGTGTTCATACGTTAAAAGTTTCTTCTTCAGTTAATTGACTTAGACTCAGGGATAACATCATCTTGATGTTAACGTATTTACGCTATTTATAACAAGCGATAAATAAGTGTCGTGAAGGATAAAGGGTACACGAATTAAAGAAAACGAGTTTCGTTGAAGGTGGCCAATTTGGGATAAAATACGGGTCGACCATAGTACCCAACACTTATGGACTAGTACCATGCAAGGTGACGTATGACCACGGTAGTATGATGTATAAAGTATATTTAAAATAAGCAGAATTTTAAGTAATTTGGGATAATTTTTAATTATGCGGGTAATTGGTTAATTACCGGGTAACGGAACATTACTTAATTACCTAATAAGCGGATAAAGATTAAATATCCCACCCCCATCCCCACGTGGAAGCTAGCCATGTTATAAAGGAATGACTATTCCTTGCTAAGTTGTCAGCAAATAACAATATCTTTCATTCCAGGAAATGTCCTAACCAAAAAGTCTTTCAACCAAAGTAAATCAAAACGTGAGACCTTAATTCCTTGAACCCACCATTCTCCAAAAATCACTCCAAAGATTAGATGGTATGCATTAAGTAGCATGACTATCATAAAGCAGCGTGAATCTTGAATAGTCGAATGAAGATTTTTAGTGTTTTAGCAATAGAGAAATTTTGAGGTTCTAAAAGAGTACGCTGCAATCTTCACCAAGAATATTATACGGAGTTTTACCTACTCCAGGTATGTTAAGGCTATCCATTCTTTCTTTTGGCATGGTCCAAATTATACTGAAGAAACGAGCAAATACACACTTTCTATAAATTACTCTATTCATAGAAATAGTAGGGGTGTCTATATTCTTGATTCCCCATGAGAATTATTATTATTTTCTGTTCATGGGTCTCAGAATAATACGCAGTTGGAAAAGTTTATCCGGAAGGAATATGGAGATTATTACGTACTTTTCATGCATTTCATACATGTGCATTGACCCATGACCAGATGGCACTATATACACGTATATATGTAAATATATGTATATGGGATATGGGTAAAGGTTACGGCGTTATATACGCACCACCACCTGATCAACTGGTATATGATGATGATGTTTCCCACAATGGCTGAAATATGATTCAAACGACGTTATATACGCGTATATATGTATGTATATTCAAAC
>ML391824.1:99020-127163 GCA_005239525.1 Nicotiana knightiana | reverse complement strand
CCTGAAAAGGGACCAACTTTGGTCGCTAATTATCCAAAAATTAAAATTAGCGACCAAAGTTGGCCGCTAAAGTTGAATCGGATTTATTTTATATTGTATATAATATTTAAAATAATAATATAATGGTTAAACGTTAGAACTGGGTCCCAGATTAGCGACCAAAGTTTGTCTCTATCTGCTTCTCCTTTTACAATCGACCATCTTTGGTCGCTACTTTTAAATTATATTTATTTATATTTTATAATTTTATTTAAATAATAATATAACTATTCAATTTATATATCTGGGCTCCAGCTTAGCGACCAAAGTTGGTCTCTACTTTCTTCCCCTTTCAAGAGTGACCAACTTTGATCGCTAATTTTAAATTTTACTATTACNTATATATATATATATATATATATATATATATATATATATATATATATATATATATATAATGCTAGTAACACATGGTCGGGTTATTTTAGGGATTTATACACTTATAAATTGATTCATCGACTTATAATCTAGTGATGAATGAATGTTATATACAACACACACTAACATATACTATAACAAGTTATATATACGTTATAGTATTACAATGAAGTGTTTATATATATACACACACACACACTTTGATAGCCTTATATATGTATCNTACTATTTTATAATTTTTTTAAAATAATAATATAATTATTAAAATTTTATAACTGGGTCCCACTTTAGCGACCAAAGTTGGTCGCTAAATTCAACATTTCTTTGACTAAGAAGGTTTGGCCAGTCCGGTCAATATTTTGACCAAATTAGCGACCAAATAGCGACCAACCTTGGTCGCTAATATATTTATAATTATTTTTTAATAATTTTCTTCAATTTAGCGACCGACTGTGGTCGCTTTTCCCGACAGACAAGTTTTGGTCGCAAAAGTTTGGTCGCTTTTTACCGAATTTTTAGTAGTGGTTGGAAATTGTCATGAATGGAATTATTTTGAGTATTAGAGTATATTTTCATTGGTTTGCACATGGTTTGACTAGTTTCAGAACGTTTGGCTTGGAGTTGAGGTGTTAGAGAGGCATTGGAGCCGGTTAAGGAACTTCGGAGCGAGGTAAGTCTCTTGTCTAACCCTGTGAGGGGAAAACTACCCCTAGGTGATACTAATTGTTATATGCTACTAGTTGTGGGTGCTACATACGCACGAAGTGACGAGAGTCCGTACGTAGTTAAAGCATCTTTATGTCCAGGTAGACCTAGGATTTTGTCATGCAATATCTGAATTTTCTTTAACTTTTTCTGTTGAATTAATTAATTGAAAATATGATTTAATTTGATTTAGAATTTTAATATACCTTAGGCCCAGCCCTATGACTTGAGTTGTTTGCAAGGAAATTGAGAAACGGTAAAAGGTTATATTCACTATATGCTCATGTACTGAATTCTAAACCTGTATCTTGTGATTCGGAAAATTCCTTCCTTTCTTGTGGAGCACGTCGAATTCCTCAGCAATATATAGATGCATCTATTGTTCGTGCCGCTCGACCCTCGGCAGTGTACACATTACTCTGGATCGGGCCGAACGACCTCGGCAGAATCATGCGTTATCACTAGTAGTTCAAATATTCACAAGATACACCTTCCACTGATACATGACATTTTACGGTACTTTTTATTGATTTGATATTGACACTTGGAACTTTCAGAGGTATTGAGGTAGAGTACAAGACTGAGAGATTTATGCTTTAAAAAGGGATGATTGGAATATTATGATCCTACAGGTTTACTCCACTATTGTTGTGCAATTCATATTTGTTAGAAATTATCATATTATTTATTAATTTGGACCTCTAGTAAGTGTCGGATTCGACCCTTCGTCACTACTTCTATAGGGTTAGGCTAGATACTTACTGGGTACGCGTTGATTTACGTACTCATGTTGCACTTCTGCACTAAATGTGCAGGATTTGACAGGTGTTTTGGTGATCATCTTGGCACGAAGGTGCACCTGTTGAGGAGGCCTTATGTGAGCTACAATCCAAACTATGCATCGGAGCCACCGAGTCCCCATTGCACTATTTATTTTATCTTGTCTATTCTACATTCTAGACAGATATTGTATTACTGTTGTACTTCTTAGAAAATGCTCATGCACTTGTGACACAGGATTTTGGGAGTTCATTCTAGTTCTTGTTATCATAGATCACGTAATTATCATCATTTACTATGTAAATTCTATTTTATACTGTTAAATACTAGGAATTAGTAATTTCAAAGTAATAAACTATATGAATAAAATTGATAAATCGATGTTGGCTCGCCTAACGATGGCGTTAGGTGCCATCACAACCTATAGTGTATTTTGGGTCGCCAGAGCTTGGTATCAGAGTATTAGGTTCACTTAGGTCTCAGGAATCATAAGAAAGTATAGTAGAGCCTTGCGAATCGGTACAAAGACGTATGTACTTATCTTCAATAGGCTACATGGCTGTTAGGAGCACTTCCCTTCTTGATTCCTCTTCGTGGAATTTGATTCCTTCGAGGCTTATGCCTTTATTTCCTTCCTACTTATTCTTATACGACAATGAGCGCTCGTGTCGATTAGGAATCGAGGAGTTGCATTGGTACTACAGACGTATAGTAGGATGTTGCTCCCTACGCATTCAAACAAGTTATTATTGTCTTCTTGCCGAAGGATGTCCTGTAATTTCAGCGCAGTAGCTGTATTTTTTATGGTTTCGAGCCTAGGCACAGATTGCTATGATGTTCAGATGTTGTTATTGCACAGTGTTGGTGTAATGGTAGGGTGCTTGTCTATGTGTCGAGATAGTGAATGACTTGGAAAGAGGATTTTTGGGTGCATGATTTAGAGGTTCAGCATTTAATTCCAGCAAAACAAAAGGCAATCAGAATATGAATATCCAAGTTTGGGTTGATGGAGTAATGAGACTTGGTATTTTTTAGCATGGTGGAATGTTCATATGTGATGCGGTGTCGCCGTCCTTGTTGTAATATATTAAGGTTCACCGGTGTTATGGTATTCTTCAATATGCCTTCGGGGCAGGGTGTCATGAAATGGTGCTTGAGGAGCGGGTGTCAGAGATAGCGGTTTGTCCTAATTTAGATTGAATCGGTATTTCAATTGCTAATGGCTCGAGAAAGATGATCCTCTAGGAGGTTAAGAGTTGGTAGAGACTCATTTGTTCAGGTGCTATAGGTATGGAGTTGATTTGGGGCAATATTCAGGCAGTGGAGTATGAGGAAGAACATGGTGATGGGTGTCTCGCGGTGGTGGAATTGCTAGCAGGTCAAGTATGAAAGTGGGGATCGAGCATTTACTTAATGAAGATGGTTTAACCGAAGTGGGAGTAACAGAATAGCATATGGATTCTGTGGTAGGAAGCCACTATTTGAAGGACGTTTAGAGCGGTTTGGGAATCATGGTGGAAAAGTTACTAGGTCTACGGATTGTATTTACGATGGTGTCTATTGTACTAGGGAACATTGAAAATGGTAGAAAGGTGTTTGCTTGAAATGGAGGGGAATGCAACGTGACTTCGAGTGTGTAATGTACTTTCAGAATTTTAGTAGTTGTCAATGAGGAATGAACGGAGTTGTGTAGCTGGTGGATGAGCACGGGCTCGAAGGGCCTACTGATTTCATAGTAATACCCAGTGTAGCGCTACTGAAGGGTGTCGGCATGGGAATCCGCAGGTGGGTTACTCATGTGAGCAGGTTAGTGGTTGCGTGATTTTGATGATGTTTCTACGAAGAATTCTACGTACTATTCAGCGGAAGGTCGAACAGGCGATCATGGCTGATAATTTGAAATGTTCATGAAAGTTTAACAAGAAACTACAAGAAGTTTGGCGGGTTAATTGTGCGAGATCATGGTAATTGGGAAGGAGGAATCTTAGTGGGTTCCAGGGTTATGTAACTTTAGCTTCAAGCTAAGTGGGGGATCCTCGCCGTCTACGATCGAATCGCGTGGTTGTCTGCTTGTGCAGTTTCAGGTTAACGTTGTATCGGTAGGTTAATATGACTAAGGAAAGAAAACATAAGTGGTAATTCGATCAAAGGATTTGAGGAATGTGTACTATATTTCGGCCTTGTCGATTCATGTTCAGGTTTTGGGAAGACTCAAAGTTAATGCTTCTTGTGGGGGTTATGTACAAGGGAAAGAATTCAGTTGGGTGCTTCTTGGATTGGGTGTTCACGTACTAGCATCGCACTAGAGTTTGGCTTATATTAGAGGCCAAGTTAGAGTGGGTGACTCTAAATAGTGGTCTTAGTGTGTTCAAGAATTTGAGTACAGTGCCTAAGGACTTGGAAGGTTCTATGTCATCATTGGGTATGCAGTGCAGTATTGGAGGAAAGAAAGGAATAGCTTCGGATTCATGGATGGTCTTGCAGAATGGGTTTACCAGTTAGAGATGCTATGGTGCGCGTAATGAGAATATGAGATGGTTCATAAGTAATGAGATTATGTGGCCTAGTGATGCGGGTCACTCGAGACAAGTGCGAGTTTGGTCCGTTACGTGTTTGAATGGAGCTATTATTATTTCTAAGTCAAGTCGAGAATTAAATGGAAGAAGTTGGGTCGGTTAGTAATGGTTGAATCAACGTGATTGGGGCAGTGATCAGTTTTTTCAGCGTGAAGCTATACATGTAGTTTGTGGTTGTACACTTGGGCTTGAGTGCCAGCTCAACTTGTTTGATTTGGGAGGTATTTGATTCGAATGGCTTTGTTGTGTAAATGGATTCCGGAAGAGTTATGGCGGTTTAGATCACAACTTGAAGCTTGTATTTTCTGCGGTTTGAGAATTCAGTTGCGTGTTGCATTGGTTCCTCTAAAATGAGCTAAGTGAAAGGTTTCTAGCCAATGAAATGTTTATTCCACTAGTAGTTCAAGAGTTATGGAGAATACATGTATTATCACGTAGCAACATGATGTGTGCAGTGAGCGGCATGTGAACTGGAAGTTGAAGGTCTAGGTCACGGTCCAGTGTTGATAGAATGCCATGAGCTCGGATGGGGAGGGGATGTTCAGAGTAGGCTGGCATTTTCTTTAGTGTCACCTGAGAATGGTGTTCTGTGGAAGAGGCTTTGTGTGTTGACTTGCGTATTTTTCTTCGCTTTACAGAATTAGAACGGTTGGTGGTATGGACGTGTGGACTTTGCTACCTGAGTGTAAGGTCACGGGGGCGTATTCTATGGAGAAATTTGTATAAGTGTGGCATGTTAGTCACTTGGCTGTTAAAGATTGAAATCAAGTATGGAGGTTATGATAATATCGCAAATGTGAGAGTTTATGCCTGAGAGGCATTCTTCCTTAGGTATTGGACCGTGTGAGTTTGTTCTAGATTTGATGGCTGGTCTTATGTGTCATGGAAAAGGGTTATTGTGGATCCTTGAGAGATTATTAGCCCAGTATGGTACGATCTTGTTGAGGTCCGTTGATGGGTCTAAATATGGATGTGTGCTCTACACCAGGCCGAGTGTGTTCATTCAGCATATCATTTCTTATGGAGGAGCCTTCGGGCATTGGGTGTTATTTTCGTTGTCAGCTATTTTATGTAATACTCTATTATGCCTTGTGGGTTGTGAGACGACTTGATTATTCGCACATGTGTTGAGGTCCCACGTAGCTGTGGTGTTGTGTGAGTAGGATGGCTCTCGAGATGCAAATCATATATCCCACCTTAATTGTGCTTGAGTTTCATAGCGTATGGCGCTACCCGTATTCCCAATATTTGTATTATGCACTTGGCGTGCTTGTGGTTGATATTCGGACATTTCCTAAGTATAAGCATTACAGCTTGATATGCGTTCTCTTCGATTGTTATGTGCGGATTGGCTGGCACGCCACCACGGGTATATGGTTTGGATCAGGTGGCACGCCACCACGGGTATATTCGCTGGATTGGGTTGCACGCCGCTATAGTGTCACATTGGATCGGGTTGCGTGACGAAACAGTGTTAGATTTGATCGGGTTGCACGCCGCAACAGTGAGATGTTAAGAATAGTTCCTTAGACTCATTTTGTGTGCCTTCTTTTCATTTTTGGGGTAGGTTCATAGCACCTATTCGGCCGTTTTATTCGTTATGCGGGCGGGGCAATTCCCTGTCAGAGTTTGTTCTTCCTTATAAGTTATATTCGAGTTTGTAACTTGTTGGTGCATTGTTGGTTTTATAAAAGATTTTGGTAGTGTTTGATTGCTATCGCCGGAATAACTTGTATTGGGCGAGACGAGGTTATTGGACCTGGGATCAGTGTGATCGGAGTTATGAAGGTTATATTAAAGAGCAAATATCGTTATTCAGTTCAGAATGAGGTAATGGTCATTTCCAGGAGGGGAGACTCCATGATTTGTTGATTCAGCAGGTGGTTACGAATTTCTACACATATCTTACGTCGTGGTAGTATTGCAGGAGTTGGAACAGGAAATATGCGTCATGAGGTGTGATGTGGGCATCGAATTCGTGGAATTGCGGATATTGTGGTCAGAGGATGTTATTATGGTCATGTGAATTATATGGTGCAGGGTGTGAATTCAGCAAAGGTATACAATCATGTTTTGGTATAGTGTGTAGAGATTGATACAATGTTCGTATGTTAGAATCAGGTCTTGTAGAGGATTCGGAGGTTAGAATTTGGTTCTATGGATTATTGACTAAATAAAAGGGAGAATTTTCAGTCTGGCTCGAGCTAATGTGCTCAACTGGGTTGTGGTGGCACGTGCGGGTACACGAGATGTCAAACATTTATTTTAGACAACTCCGGAGCAGTCCTTAGAACGTTCGAGGATGAACGCATGTTTAAATGGGGGAGAATGTAACGACCCAACCGGTCGTTTTGAGCTCTGGAGCATCGTTCAGCAGTTTGAGGCCTTGAGTAGCTTCACTTCAGGTATTAAGACTTGTACGTGCGATCGGAATTGAATTTCAAGAAGTTTGAGATTGATTTGGAAGGAAAATTCTAGTTTCGAAAGCATTAAGTTAGAAGAATTGACTAAGGTTTTATTTTTGAGTAAACAACCTCAGAATTGGGATTTGTGTCACGCCCCAAACCTGGGGGGCGAGACCGAAACCCGGTGCCTCAGCTATCCTTGTGTACCAACTTGCGACTAAGGGACTCTTAACATATAATGTCATACTTTAGCCATGGGCCAATTTGCAAGACAATTTGCAAACGCGAACTAAACATCAATATAAAGTTGGGCCGACAAGGCCGACATAACTACTACAACTCGAAAACTAACAAAATATACATACAAGTCTTACAAGCCTAACATACAACACTAAATGACAGGATATGTCTACAAGCCTCTACTGATGGATGTACTGTGATAGGAACAAGGCCCTGACCTATCCAATATATATATATATATATATATATATATATATATATGTATACACAAGAGGTACATAAAACTCTAGACTTGGCAACTCCGAAGGACGCGGAGCTTACTGATCAAGCTCAATTCGGGTAACACTTACTGAGGAGGTCTAATCGTCTGTCTATCTGAACCTACACGTATGTAATGCAGCGTCCCCGGGAAAAAGGGACGTCAGTACAAAATAATGCACCGAGTATGTAAGGCAACAGAATAACTGAAAGCTGAAACTGAACTGATAATATAATAATTGAAAGTAACTAGGAGTCAAACATAATCTGAAGATATTCTTACCTGCTGATACTGACTCAACTCTCTCAATATAGTAAGTAAAATAGTTGTCCGGCCTTATAGGGCTCGGTATATATAACTGTTCTGTGGTAGTAGGCTCGCTCATAGGCGCTTAGCTACAGTAGGATCGGTATATAACTAACCATCTTATTAGAGGATGCCCAATAGGGGCCTGCCCACCGATTATAACTCGATGGTGGTGAATATACATACATACATATATATGTATATACATATATATATATATATATATATATACATATACATATATATATATATATATATAACCTCTTCTCTTTTGACTGGAAGGAGACAATACTCAATTGAATATAAAGTCCCAATAATGGAGAATATTGTAACTTATGAGATTGGGATAATGTACATAAATTCGGGAGTATGAACTTCTCTTTATGCCTCATTATTAAACATGTAGTTACGAGATCATGCCAAAATGAAGGATGGGATAGCCTTAACATACCTGAGTCGATTCTCTTGACAATCCTTCTAACATACGTCAATTGCACAACACGTAACGGTAGATCGAAGTAGGGGAAAATCCGTGTGATATTCTAGAGAAAGATTGCACTATACTACCTTAAAATTGAAAAATCTCACATTGCTAAGATTCAATCTCATATGAATTGTTTAAATAATCATGTTGCCATTCCAAAATATGTATGATACTTAACTGAAGATTTCTTTCCTCACTTTGTAAAGACATAAGCATCTCCTTAAGATTTGAACAATCCAATTTTAGAAAGGTTATCTTTTAACCTTAAGGTGGGGCCCACTTCTTTGGGATGACTAAGCCACTAAACACCCTAACTTTGCCACCTTCAAATGTGCATTAAGATTCATTTTAACCAAGACTTATTGGCTGTCACGTTTAGGGTTCAAGAATTTATCCAAAATGTGTTAATTACTTAGTTAGCTTAATTACTTAATTAATCTCCCACTAAATATCTATAAATACCCAATTATCCACGTAATTAAGAATTATCTCAAATTACTTAAAATACTACTCACTTTTGACACACTTTATACACCTTACTATCATAGTCATGTGGTACCTTGTATTGTAATAGTCCATAAATATTGGGTATTATTGTTCGGACAGTATTTTATCCCAAATTGTCAAACTTCGACGAAACCCGTTTTCTTCGATTCACTTACCATGTCACCTTCACGAATTTACTTATCACTTGATTGAAATAGCATAATACTTATAATCTCAAAATAATCTCTTTCCCGAACTTACATCGATTAACTTACGAAGAAACCTCAAGGTACAAAAATGCGAGATGTAACATCACTCCCCCCTTTGGAACATTTTTCCTCGAATGATGACTGATGCACTTATTATTTTCATAACTTATGTCTTCCGAATACTTTAGTACTCTCCTTTCCATCTAGGCAACTGTTCTGTGAATAAATGCAAAGGCCAGGGCATTCCCCCTTTAGGCCTTTTCCTCACACCATGACTTGTGGTCGGAATCCTTCCAATCTCGTAACTGTTACATTCCATCATGCAACATGTACGACTCTGACCTTGTAAGTGCGTCTATGCGACTCTTTTTTCCCTTTTTCTCCAATTTTTAGCCAATCTCTAGACCTTACGTTGTAAACATATATAGAGCTTAACAAGTTGTCCCTCTGGGCGTCTTTGGGTATATTGAAGTTCTTCTCTCGGTACTTTGTCGAACTTGTGAATATTGTTATATCTTATTTCATAGACCTAGTTATCTATCTGCATGACTTTATTACATCTAGGTAGGTCATATTATACCATAATTCTTACTTAGATTTATCATTACTAAGGTCTGCTACCAAACTCCAGCTTACTCTCGTATCATATATGTATAAGTCTAAGTCCTTTAACGCTTCTTCATTACTGTTTAACTAAAAACTGATGGCCTAATCTCATCTCATACTTTGTAACTTGTATCCATCCATTGTTGATTCACCTAAATGTTGATCTGCAATCTACAATCTACCACTTTAAGACTTGAAACTTATTACGTAATACATTGCTGCTATGGCCCACGTCTCATGGGGTACATCTAGAGTAATTAGACTGATCCACCTAGGGGCAATACTATACTTCCATAACCGTATTTTATAGCATCCCGATGTGATTCACCTTACATGGGTATTTTAATCCCGTAGAATTCATGAAATCCTCTTCAAATCATTACTCAATCAAGGCTCAAACGTCATCCTTTATCTATCACAATTACACCTTTATTCTACTACCAGGGCAGGATTCCATCTCTTCTAAATGCTATTAATCTTAGATTCCTTTGAATTTATTCGGGCTATACTAAGCTTTCTATAACTTAGAGAAACCATCAGCTCTTCTTGTTTTTATGAGCTTATTCCTGAAGGCTTATCCATTTTCGTCACATTCTCACTTGCCCTTTTCTTATCCTTACTCTTGTCTTTCTAAAACCTTGTCGCTCTACCATACTTTAGCTTGCGATTTACACATATCCATTTATTCTACTCATAACCTTCCTTCAACTTGCTTGCACCATAGATTTTCTTGTGTCATTCTGGAACATCAAGTGGGACATCACATAGTCTCAAACTCTTCTTTACTCTCTTAACTAGACCTCTCTATACCTAGAAACCATAGGCTGGAAGGTATGCCACTAACAATGCTGTTATCATTCCTGGTTACTGAATCCTAGTGCTTCTATCTGAAGTATGGACTATCCACAACCATCCTTTACCTTACTTTCCTTAAAATCCTACATCACATGTTTTATCTCTTTCACAACCTTCCTTCCACATAGGTATAATTCACATCCACAACTTGAAGCTCTATTAGAATACTTGCACATTTGGTGCATATACAATATGGTGAGAACTTCATACTGACTTCTTATGAGGTTGGTACTTCTTCTAACTGGCTTTATCATAAAGCCATTATAGAATATGGTTGTTGTACTATCTCTCTTGTACCTCTGATATTAGAGTAAGTCTGCAATGTTCTTAATCATGATTTCTATAATTTTCTGGGTCTAATAATCATACTCCTAATTTATTTGGATGATGTAACTCTTTAATTTCCTCTTCCTCCTTCATGTAGGCTTGAGCTATCATCCGATTTGCGGCTCCTGGTATTAGTTATTACTTTAGCCCTTCACGGACGCAATGGAATATCCATGATATAATCTTCTAACAATTTAATCCTTTGTCTATGACCTGGGCTCAATTCGATCTTTTAACTTATACCGGGATCTTCTACGTCTGTACGATTGTCAATATATATGCCGCATGGATAATACTCCGAACTCTTAAGTGCGTTCATAATGTAACTAACTCTGGATCAATGATCGAATAATTTTTTTCGTTCCTTCTCAACTTTCTTTAAACGTAAGCTGTTACTTTTCCTAGTCTTTCTGCCCCTTGTTGCGTGCATACTTAGCTTATATTATTTCCCAGGCATGTCGGAGTCTTCGTGCAACTCATATGATCTCGAGTATAACTTCTGATTTTACTCCCCGTTCATTAGCCACGGTAGGTGCCACTTTCTTATGGAGTGCATGCAATGGTGTTGTGAGACTGTTATTACAAGACCATTCTCTATTTGGGTCACTTAGCTTAGGTTGAAGCCTCCTTCCTTACTTCCTTAGCTAGTCTTTCATTGTAGTACTTAGGGAGGACCATTTGACCCTTGAAACATTGTGAGCTTATTACATTGTATACTTGACACACCTTTTGATGTCCTTCCTTTCATATAATTATCTGTAGTTACCTCCACACCCTTGTGCTTGTAGGGTTGCTTCTAAACTGATATTTTGATTGTCTTCCCAGTGTCATTTCCGTAACACTCATACGGTATCTTTAACTATCCCAACTCCTATCTTAATATTTCTCAAGGTCAAGATGTCATATCTACGAGACTGAATTCCCCATGTTGGGGTTCACTTTGTTTATCTTGCACAATCTATTAATTTGTCTATATCCTCTTGTCTAGCTATAACTAGGTCCTTCCTGAATCAACTACTAATTACTCGTTGGCCCATTCTCATATCAGTATTCCGCGTAATATTTCTTGGGTCATTTCCTTTGTCTTAACTTACGTCCCGCATTGGCTTCTTATCTATCAATAACATCTCGGAAAAAAACCCTTACTTCCTCTCCTTGACGTCGTGTTTGCATAATGTTCTGGAATCGTAGCATATTAGTAGGATTTGAGTAAGTGCAATCTCATCCCTTTCTCATTTTTATCGCATTCTTCCTTTACCACTCCATAGTTTCTAAAACCACTTAATTCTGACTTAATGTCACATCACTCCATATTCCCCCCTTTAGGGGAGTACTAAGGTTTAGCGCTACGATGATATACCTATAGATGTTTTACCTCTTCATCTTTAGCATTTTTTCACATCATCGATGACCCTTAATCGCCTTGCGGTAATCTTTCTGTACCAAGGATAACAAAATTCCTTACTCACAAGGGTGAAAATTAGAGTAACTGGCACACATAGTCTCTTAAAATTAACTTTGCTCACATTGCTTGATTTAGGGAAGTGTCTTCCTGAATGACCATTCTCTGAATTTCTAATGAATCTTCTTCTGTTGTCCATTCTATTATCGCCGGAATGCAATATGAAATTATCATGATGTCGACCATTATCAAACCACTCAGTTCCTAATTCATGTTTAGTTTATCTTGTTCACCAATCCATACTGAACGCCTCGGAAGTATATAGATGCATCTATGGTTTGTGTCGTACGACCCTCGACAGTGTACACATTATTCTGGATCGTGCCGAACGACCTCGACAAAATCTTACGTTATCTCTAGTAGTTCGAATATTCACAAGATAAACCTTCCGCTGACGCCCGACATTTTACGATACTTCTTATTGATTTGATATTGACACTTGGCACTTTCTGAGGTATTTAAGTAGAATACAAGACCGAGAGATTTATGAAATCAAGCGGTTTGTATTTTTGACGTTTCTGCACCAAGATACGAATTTTTTGATGAGATTGCACAAATCTGAAATTGTCAACGTGGTGCAATATAAAGTTGGTTTCAAAATATTATCTGTGACGATTCTGAAAGTGTTTGATTATGAATTTTGGGTGTATCTTAGATTTTAAAGTTTAGTTTCTGTGAAATCAAACGGTTCATATTTTTGACATTCTCATATGGAGATATATATATTTCCTGCCACAAAAGGTGCAATGGTGATGAATAATATTATCTTCAAAGAAAAATGAGGATGTATATTGAAATATATAGAACTTCGAGACATGCACGACAACAATGTTTAAATGAAAACAAAGTTCTATTATGTAGACGTAAATACATCATGCTAAGCAAGTAACTATTGATATTAAACCGCAAGAACAAAAAAATCAATGAGAACGTGATAAAGTTAAATAGATAGATTTTTCATTTCTAAGGAATATCCGCTAGTTAATCAAATGCAAGGAACAAAAAGGCAAATAAAATACTCTGTATAGGCTAATCTAAACACAACATGTAATTGACTAAGTCTTGAAGGGTAGCCTCTAAGTGTTGTTTCTTCCTCTCCACATCGGCCAAGTCATCAACAGTTGCTAAGGAAACATCGGAACATTTACGGTACTCCTCTTCAACAGATGAAACTTTGTATTCAATTTCTTTGAGTACTTTCTTGGCAGCACCTCGTAGAGCTCTTAACTTCTTCACCTTCTCATTCGCCTCTTTAAGAGATTGACTGGTGGTAGACAGTTTCGTCGAGCTTCTCTCCGTTTTACTTAAGACGAGATCAAGATGTTCCTTGGCTTTTAAAACTGACTCTGATTGTTCAACATCCACAACCTTATCGAAAAGAGTTGATAGTGCATGGTCGTACGAAGTAGAAAGCACAAAGAAAGACTTAAATAGGTCGTTCAAAGGGAAAATATCCATACCTTTTCCATCCATATCCTTGAGAATCACATGGACCTCGAATTATAGAGTAGTAGCACGGTCTACAGTAAGGTCTGAGAGTTTAGCATGAATTTTTTGCCTGGCATCCAAGATAAAATTCTTGCGAAGAGTTGATAAGTGAGGATTTTTACTACTTATTAGCACCTTTTAGCTTTTGTTTTAGTATAAAAGTGTTTAATTGTGTTCCCGAAAACTGATCAAATATGCTTAATTGCAGGAATATCGGAAGATGAACTCCCGAGATGAAATCCAATTCAAGAAGGAGTAATTTGAACTCAATGACATAAAATGCACCAAAGCTCAGAAGTGCGGATCACAGAATATCATCTGCGGCCGCAGATTATGAAGGAAAAGTTAGCAGAGTTTGTTGGGAAGTGCGGTATACACATGAATTGTGACGCCGCAAAAGTTGGGCAAGAGCAAAGTTCAAAGAATGTGCATTCCAAGTCCATCAATAGTGCGGACCGAGATGCAGAAGAAGAGCTATGCGGCCGCAGAAGTAAAAGTGCGGAGTGCAGAAAAGCAGGATGTGGTCACAGTTACCATTATGGAGATCGGAGAAAGAGTGTTTTGCGATCGCAAGTCAGAATTATGCGGCTGCAAACGTCCAACCCTGACAAGTTGAAGAAAAGTGTTGTCCGCACATGGAATTGTGTAGCCGCAGAACCTCCCGGAGGGCATTTTGGTCTGAAATTTCCATCCATGTATGAATAGACGAGTTTTTCATTTTTAGGTCAACTTTTGACAACAGCTTCTACAGTAGCTGTTTCATTTTACTTCTTTTAGTAGTTTTTCATATTTTGAGCTATTTTAAGATAGATTTTATCATTTAAATTTGGTAATATGAGTTTAATTATCATTTCTTCTTTTGTTCCTTCAATTTCAAGCATGAGTAGGTACAGTTTCACTAGGGTTGTGACCCAACCCTAGTGTGTAAACTTAATGGGAATTTAATTTAATGTTTGTTTATTTAGCCTTGTTCTTGCTTTATTTTGTGGAATTAATGATTGCAAATATTAGTTCATGTCTATTTGACTTAGTCTCTACTTGAGAAAGAGAGACTTAGTCTAAGAAAACTTGGCTAACAATAAATTGGGTCAATCGAGAGATTGATAATCCCAATTAAAGGACTCAACCTAGAGATAGTAACAACCTGACGTGAGCTTTTTATCAATCGTTTCGTTCAATACCCCTTTGGACATGAGAAATCCAAATTGGGGAAACTCAAACTCTGACTGAGACCTATTGAGTGGGTAATTGAGTGTTGATAGTTATAATACATCCCGACCAATAAAACAAGCATTAAGGTTTATATTCCATTAGGCAAACACCTAGGTGAAGTTCATAGCCCTAGGCTTTTACAAAACTTGAAAAACAACAAATACATTCTCTTAGCTTTATTTCCCAACTTGCAATTGTAGTTTTAAATTAGACTTAAAAACAACCCAATTTTGTGCAGGTGTAAATTGAGATATTCAAACTCACACGCTATAATATTTACTACTAACTCCCACATCTATGGTTCCTTGCGGAATTCGATCCTGACTCTTGTTGGGTACTATTATTGCATCGACCGATTCATAACCTTGAATTTAGGTGTGAAATTGGACAAAATCAATTTTTGGCACTGTTGCGGGGGAGCTAAAAACAGTGTTAGCTATATATTTAGGTGTGTTTTCTGGAATATCTTCTTTTCCTTCCTTGATACTAACATGTTGAATTATTATAGGTTCAATCATGGCAAACAATGAGCTTGGAAACATAGCTTTGGTGGGTGTGGAAATCGAGGATGATCAAATGGATGAGGTCCCTCTTGAACTTCAAGCCAATAGACGAGGTTGAGCGCCTCAAGACAATATGCCCAATCCACTCCACCTCCACCACGAGCGGCTCCACACTGAGTGTTACCGAATGAAATATATGCAAGTGCTATAGTCCCTCCCCGTATTAGGGCGGGTGGGCAACTTCCAGATAACCAATGTGCTGCTCACTTTGCTCGAGCAATGACGATTCTACATCGGTGCACCGGGTCAAAATGAATATAAATACTTTAAGGGATCCGCAGATACGTGTTGGGGGAGCAAACAAACAAATGTCTCTGAGGATGCTTTGAGGCTAAGGCTTTTTCCCTTCTCTCTAAGGGGAAAGATTTAGATTGGTTGGATCATTTTCCAAATCATTCAATTCATACTTGGGATGAACTAGCCAAGAAATTTATTTCTATGTACTTCTCTCCCGGGCACGTGGCTATTCTTCGGGATGAAATTCTAGCATCCAAGCAAGAGCCCAATGAACCACTACACGAGATATGGGAAAAGTATAGAACAATAGTGCAAGAATGCCCCAAAAATGATATGACGGAGAACATGATTCAACAAAATTTCTATCGGGGACCAATACAACTAATGTGTAGTGAATCAACTTGCAGTGGGAACTTCATGACTACGCCTTATGCGGAGGCGTGTGAAAGTTTGGATGAGATGGCGGATACTTTATCGGCGTGGCAATCTCGATCCAATGTTCCACAAAGTGATCCCAATGTGATTCTTCTTCACAAAGAGTTGCATAACCATGGACAAGCCATAGCCGATTTGACAACTACCATGAACCGATTGGCAAAGGCTCAACTTCAGAAAGTGCAAAACCTGAGGCAAGTCAATGATATGGAGAGAACAAGCGAAGAACAAGAAGTCCACAAGTGCAACAAATAGTGGACAATTTTGTGCAAGATGATAGTGGATTTGATCAAGATGGCTCTTATAATGACCAACATGAAGAGGTCCAATACGTGAAAAACTTTAAAGGGCAAAGAAACAACTTCCAAGGCCATAGCAAACAACAATGGAGACCTCAAAATAGTCAAGGCAATTGGAATTCTCACAACCAAGGTTATTGGAGTGGTGGAAACAATCAAAGCAATTGGAATAACTGATACGCTCAAATTACATTTCAAAATAGTATAAGCGGTCGATTGTCAAATATAATAATCCAACTAGGTTGGGGTCGAATCCCACAGAGAACAATACGTAGGTGATTAGGAATGTAAGAGAATTATCACTTATCGCGCAATGCCAAACACTTAAATTTTGGTTGTAAAAGTATTTATATCTAAATGCAAAAATGTAAACTAACCTAGAAAGCAAGTAAAATGATCAATGGCTAGAAGAATGAATGCATTGGGAATTACACTCAAGTAACGATCCAATGTATTTCACGATTTTACAATTATAAGCGAGTTTATATTAATTATGCCACGGATAATAATTCTTAATTGGATTTTTCCAAAGACTAACAAGACTTCCTAATTGAATTATTCCTTAACCAATTAAGAGACTAAGCACACCCGGATATGGCTACAAGTACTTCAATACTATTCCTAGGTAGAATCTATAAAATGAGGGTTAAAACCTCAAGTTTTTGTTAATTAATCTTTTCCCAATCGCAAATTATCTTTTCCAAAATTAATTAGGAGTTAATGGGCGAGTCCTAGGGTTAGACAATCCCTTTGGAAATATTAAAGAACAAGAATAATTAAAGAAACACTAACTTACTTCATAAATAAATAAAAATCATTCAATACATAAGCACAACAAGGTATTTAATCCACACTTTAAACATGAATATTTCCATAAACAAGAATTAGTGTTGGAAATGAATACTACTCACTTAAATATTCAATACAAAGCAAGGAAATGAAGAAATAAACATAAATGGGTAAGAAATCCTTAACCATAAGCTTGAAATCTTCAAAACCCAAGTGTGTGTGCAAACCCTAGCTTCAAAACTTTTTCTCTCTTGTCTTCAAGACTCAAAATATGCTAAAACAATGCCAAAGATACTAAAAATATCTGCTAGGTTGAGTATATGTGGGTTTGAGATTGGAAAAATGTGATTTTACAAATCTGTCCAATTCTGATGCCCGTTGACCACACTTGCAGACAAATCCTCGCAAGTGGGGCTCTGCAGATGCGGATTCCACATCGCAGGTACGATTCCAAGTGACATTGTTCTTTTCTGCAGATGCGGACCAAACTATCGCACCTGCAGTTTCGTAGGTGTGGATCTTACATCGCAGGTGCGGCCTCAGTACAATTGAGCCAGTTTCGCAGGTGCAGAACACTACTTCGCATGTGCGATGTCGCACCAGCGACCAAAAGTCCGCAGGTGCAGAATCACTGAAGGCTTTTGTGCTTTTTCCACCAATTTGTGCTCAATTCCACTTCAATATAACGCCAATCACTTCATGGCATCATTTCCTGTCATGACCCAAACCGATGGGCCGTGACGGGTGCCTGAGTCCTACCTGTCAAACACCCCTAGACATGTCTCTAAAATATGAACCTGAGTAACATCTGCTGAATTACGAGAACATTATACATGAAAGAAATCAGCACAAAAAGGCATACATACATATACGTACAACATATGTAGGACGAGCCGACAAGGCTGCTATAGACAACTATACATCTCAAAACTGGAAGCCGGCAAGGCCACATACTATCCAACTAGACATATTGTCTACAAACCTCTAATAGAAACGTAACTATATAAAGACGGGTCTGAGCCACATCATACCCATATATATCTATATACAAACGTATCGTACCAAAATCAAAAGCAGCTCCGGATCAAGTGGAGCACTCCAACTCTCGCTGATTAGGGATCCTAAGAAGGGGTACCGTCAGTTCGCCTACTTGCACCTGCAGGCATGAAACGCAGCGTCCCCAAGAAAAAGGGACGTCAGTACGAATAATGTACTGAGTATGTAAGGCACATAAATAAATACATAAGAGACATGGAAGAGATATAGAGTAATTGACTCAACATGTATGTCTGGATAACTCTGTAATAATAAATCACTTTTAGCATCATGCATATGCGTATGAATGTCATGTCGTGCATAGGTATATGTTGGGCATCCCATCATATCATATCGGCCACTGTGGGCAAAATTATCATCCTATACCAGCTGATCAGGTGGTGGTGCATACATAACGCCATAACCTTTCCCATATCCCATATACATATATACGCGTATATAATGCCGTTTGAATCATATTTCAGCCACTGTGGGCAACATCATCATCATATACCAGCTGATCAGGTGGTGGTGCATACATAGCGCCATAACCTTTCCCATATCCCATATACATATATTTACATATATACGCGTATATAACGCCATCTGGTCATGGGTCAATGCACACGTATAAATGCATGAAAAATATGTAATAACCTCAATATTCCTTTCGGATAAACTTTTTCAAGTGCGTATTATTTTGAGATGAACAGAAGATATAATAATATGTCACATGGGGAATCAAGAACATAGAGACCCCTAGTATTTATATGAATAGAGTCGGTTAAGAACAATGTGTATATTACACTGTTATTTTTTTTTTGGTCTGAACTTGATCTGTCATTGAAGCATGTTGCTACATTCTGCATATTTAATCTTATCTTAAAATAAGGTGAAAACATTGTGCAAAGTGAATGTGAAATTGACATGTTGTATAAGTTACTCAACCTGGAATGGCTCTAAAATCTACAATTTATGTAGAGAAATTTGTTGTATGAACTCTTATTCACCATTTGGATTAAAAATTACCTTTATTTCACAAATGAATCTGAATTTCTTTTTATATGGAGTATACGAAGTTGTTTCCAAACTACATATATGTGAAGGACAGAACAAGTGAGTTACGTCGGGCAATAACCCGATTGTATGAATTTCGTTTCTTCTGTATAACTTGGATCATGTCATAAGAAAGAGGTGGATAGTCTTAACATACATGGAGTAGGGAAACTCCCTATAATATTCTTGGAGAAGATCGCACGTATTTCCCTTGAACCGCAAAATTTTACGTTGCTACAATTCTAACGAATTCTCGTTGGAATTGTGTTGTTGTAATTTAAAATCGCAACATTGGATTGAATTTCTTTGGCTTCTGTACCAGGAAAGGGCATTCCTTGCTTTAAGATTTTGGACCTTCTTTTTTTTGGTTCATTAGTCTAAATGAAAATGGAGTAAGATTCTATTGAATATTTATCTATTAAATTCTAAGTGTTTCTTAGTTACCCACCTAACCTTTTGAATGACTAAGATTCATCTTATGTGATTTAGCTAAAGCTTCCACGTTACAATTCTAGGGAGGGGGGTGTCACGACCCCAAATCCTAACCGGTCGTGATGGCACCTATCGTGGAACTAGGCTAGCCGAGTACCGCGTATTCACATTTCCTTTTGAAAATCCCATTTAAGTTTCAAGCAATTCATAAAAATATACAGAAAGTTCTTAATATAATAGGCAAATTTTATATACAGTCCTGCCATCCCCAAAACCCGGAGCCAACATGTCATGAGCATCTAGTGAAATAAGCCAAAATAAAGTATTATAATACAAAACTCCGAATCAAAGCTAAATACAACAGGAAGGGAAAACAGAGATGGTGCGAACACTGAATAGCTACCTCTATATCCCCACCATCCGGCTCCGTTGTGATATATATAAAAGCTAACGCTCGATATCTGCTCTTGAATCTGCACACAGAGGTGCAGGGAGTAATGTGAGTACGCCAACTCAGTAGTAATGGAAATAAATCAAGTCTAAATAGCGAGGAATCACATAAAAATAAATGTCATCAAGTCACAATATACACAGCCTTACTTTCCAATAGTATACATAGATATACGAAATCGTCATGCCTTAGAAATCAACTTCACAAAAGTCCTTAAAACAATGCACATTTTTAACAACTTTAAAACAAGCATTTGGTATGCAAATTAATGTAGTAAAATCATGAGTAGCCCTTCGGCAAAAACATGTTTCATAATCGGCCCCTCGGGCATGCCTCACAATCCCTCAGCACCTCACAATCACTCAGCACCTCACAGCCACTCATGCCTCCCAATCACTCAATCACTCGCACTCGGTGCGCTCACTGGGGGTTTGTATAGACTCCGGAGGGGATCCTTCAGCCCAAGCGCTAATATCACTCCGCATCTCACCATCACTCTTGGCCCTCGGCCAGACTCGGTGGAACCACTCAAAAAGCCCCTCGGGCGAAGTAATAGAACGGGGTACTCGACCTGAAAACATCATTTTAATGCTCATGTAGTGTAAATCACGTTGAGTTTCAAATAAAACAGTATGCACAATGATGCTGAGTAAAATCATCAACAGGTAGTGAGAAAAACAACAGTAAAACACACTCAAAGGGGTCTATACTGATCGGCACGAAGCCCCAAACACGGCTTACAGCCCAAATATTTCACAAATCTTTAGAACATAATTTAACATAAGATTTTGAGTAAATATGCAACTCATTAGTTGCCGCGGAGAGGACATAGTCCAATCAAAAAATCAGTACGTTCCACATACTCGTCATCCGACATGTGCACCTCTCTAAAAATCAGTGAGAAAATATGTATTCTGGGGTTCCATACCCTCAGGACAAAATTTAAGACCATTACTTACCTCTACTAGGCCGCGACACTAGTCCGCTATGCCTTTGCCCCTCAAATTGGCTCCCGATTGCTCATAATCTAGCCAAAACCAGTTCAACGTCATTAATATATACTCAAGGAACACAACCCAATCGAAAATTATCAATTTAATCAAAAATCTTGAAATTCGGCCAAGCCCGAGCCCCGGGCCCACGTCTCAGAATTCGATAATTTTTACATCATTAGAATCCTCTTCCTCCCACGATTCTATACATACCAAGAACACTAAAATCAGGCTACAATTTCCCACTCAGATCCTCAAAAGAAGAATCAATTTCTGATGCACCCCTTCTTCCCCTTCCCCAATTTGGGTTTAATTCCAGCAAATTCTATGGTTTAATCACTTAGAAATCGACATATAAACGAGTTATGAAGTTAAAAACCTTACCTCCAAGTTATTCCCTTCAATTCCCTCTTCAATCCTCTCAAAAGTGCTCCCAACCCGTCAACAATGGAGGAAATATGAGCCAATTTCGCATAACAACCATTTTAAAACATTCTGCCCAGCTATAAAATTTCCTTCACTGCGATCGCGAACCTTGGCATGCGATCGCGATGCGCATACCAACCAACCATTGCGATTGTAGACCAATACACGCGATCACATAGAACAATTCTCCACCCTATACACGCGCCTCAAAATACCCTACGCGATCGCAGAACCACCCACGCAATCGCACTGCCTATCCTGCCTAACCTATGCGATCGAAATCCTAACCACGCGATCGCATAGAACAAAATGACTTCCCCGCTATTTTACTCGACGCAATCGCAAACATCCTCCCGCAATCGCGTAGAAGGAAACCAGAACCTCACACCAGCAACAAATCTGCCTAGTTTTCAAGCCAAGAATTGGTCCGTTAGTCACCCGAAACACACCCGAGGCCCTCGGGACCTCAACCAAACATACCAACATACCAACATACCCCGTAGCATTATTCCAACTTAGTCGAGCCCTTAAATCAGCAATTACAACACGAAAACACCAAATTTTCATCAAATTCAAGCCTAAGAACTTTGAAACTCCTAAAATTCGCCAAATACACCGAAACCAACCAAAAAACCTTTGATTAACCTGAAATTGTTTTGAGGACATATCCAAAATGACATTACGAAACCGTTCCGACTTGCGGAATTCCATTCCGGCCTCGATAGCCTATTTTCCACTGCCGACCGGAAATCGCCAAAAACTAACTTTCGCCAATTCAAGCCTCATTCTACTCCGGACATCACAAAATATTCCGAACACACTCCCAAGTCCCAAATCACCTAACGAAGCTATTCGAGCCATTAAATTCGCATTCCGAGGTCGTTTACCAATAAGTCAAGTCTCAGTTGACTCTCTCAACTATTAGGCTACTTTAAAAGGCTAAATGCCTAAACTCTCACCATAACTACTCCGGACCCAAACCACATGATCCAACACATAAAAAAAAAAGATAGCAATACATAACAAATTCAGAAATAGGGGAAATGGGGGTAAATCTCACGGAATGACCAGTCGGGTCGTTACATCCTCCCCCTCTTAAACAAATGTTCGTCCTCGAATGGGTCTAGAAACGTACCTGGAGCCTCGAATAATTGAGGATATCTGTCCCGCATCTCCCGCTCAGTCTCCTAGGTGGAATCCTCCACCAGCTGCCCTCTCCACTAAACCTTCACTGAAGCTATATCCTTAGACCTCAGCTTCCTGACGTGACGACCCAAAATAGCCACTGGCTCTACCTCATATGACATCTCACCCTCGAGTTGAACCGTGCTGAAGTCCAAAACATGGGAAGGGTCACCAACATACTTCCGGAGCATCGAAACATGGAATACTGGATGAATACTCGATAAACTAGGAGGCACAACAAGCCTATAGGCCACCTCCCCAACCCTCTAAAGTACCTCAAATGGTCCAATGAAACTAGGACTCAGCTTTCCTCTCTTCCCGAATCTCATAACACCCTTCATGGGTGATACCTTCAGAAACACCTTATCCCCAACCATGAAAGACACATCTCGAACCCTCCGGTCCGCATAACTCTTCTGCCTAGATTGCGCCGAGCGAAGCCGCTCCTGAATCAACTTTGCCTTACTCAAAGCATCCTGAACCAAGTCTGTGCCCAATAGCCTAGCCTCGCCCGGCTAAAACCAACCAACCGGAGATCTACACCTCCGACCATACAAGGCCTCATACGGAGCCATCTGAATACTCGACTGATAGCTGTTATTATATGCAAAATCCACTAGTGGCAGAAACTGATCCCATGAACCACCAACGTCAATCACACAAGCACGTAACATGTCCTCCAAAATCTGAATGGTACGCTCCAACTTCTCGTCGGTCTGAGGATGAAACGCTGTGCTTAACTCAACCCGATTACCCAACTCTCTCTCCACGGCTCTCCAAAACTGGGACGTGAACTGAGTGCCTCTGTCGGAAATGATAGAAACTGGAACCCCATGCAAACGGACAATCTCCCTGATATAAATCTCAGCTAACCTCTCTAATGAATACGTAGTACCAACAGGAATGAAGTGCACGGACTTGGTCAGTCGATCAACAATAACCCATATAGCATCAAACCTCCTCGAAGTCCGTGGAAGTCTAACTACGAAGTCCATGGCGATCCGCTCCCACTTCCACTCCGGAATATCAAACCTCTGAAGCAATCCACCCAGCCTCTGGTTCTCATACTTCACCTGCTGATAGTTGAGATACCGAGCCACAAACTCCACAATATCCTTCTTCATTCTCCTCCACCAATAATGCTGCCTCAAATCTTGATACATCTTTGCGGCACCCGGATTGTCGGAATACCGCAAACTATGAGCCTTTGCTAGAATCAAATCTCGAAGTCTATCTACATTAGGCACGCAAATCCAGCCCTGCATCCTTATGATCCCATCATCGCCAATAAACACATCTCTGGCATCACCGCGACTTACCCTGTCCTGAAGAACAAGCAAATGCGGATCATCGTACAGGCGTGCTCTAATATGATCGTAAAGAGAAGACCTGGAGGCTACACAAGCCAACACCCGCGGGGGTTCTGATAGATCCAATCTCACCGAATGACCTGCTAAGGCCTGAACATCAAGAGCTAGTGGCCGCTCTGCTACCGGAAGATAAGCTAAACTCCCCAAACTCTCTACTCTGTGACTCAACGCATCGGCCACTACATTGGCCTTCCCCGGATGATATAAGATAGTGAGGTCATAATCCTTGAGGAGCTCTAACCATCTCCTCTGACGAAAATCAAGTCCTTCTGCCTCAGCAAATACTGTAAACTACGATGATCAGTGAAAATCTCACACTACATCCATACAGATAATGCCGCCAAATCTTCTAGGCATGAACAATGGCAGCTAACTCAAGATCGTGCACTGGATAGTTCTTCTCGTGCACCTTCAACTGTCTGGACGCGTAGGCAATCACCCTACCGTCCTGCATCAATACCGCTCCCAATCTAACTCTAGAAGCATCACAATAAATTGTGTAAGAACCCGAACCAGCAGGCAAAACTAGTACTGAGCTGTAGTCAATGCTGATTTGAGATTCTGAAAGCTCTCCTCACACTCATCAGACCATCTGAATAGAACACCCTTATGGGTCAATCTAGTCAAAGGCGAAGCTATCGAAGAGAATCCCTCCACAAAGCGACGGTAATATCTCGCCAAACAAAGGAAACTCCTAATCTCTCTAGCTGAGGACAGTCTGGGCCAACTCTGTACCGCCTCTATCTTCTTTGGATCAACCTAAATCCCCTCACTGGACACCACATGCCCCAAGAAAGCTACCGATCCCAGCCAAAACTCACACTTGGAGAATTTTGCATAAAGTTTCTCCTCCCTATCTCTGTAACACAACTCTCAAATGTTGAGCATGCTCTTCCTGGCTACGAGAATAAACCCGGATGTCATCAATGAACACAATGACGAAGGAATAAAGATAAGGCTGAAACACATTGTTCATCAATTGCATGAACGCAGCTGGGGCATTGGTCATCCCAAACAACATAACTAAGAACTCATAATGACCATACCTGGTCCTGAAAGCAGTCTTCGGGATATCAGAATCCCGAATCCTCAACTGATGGTACCCAAATATCAAATCAATCTTGGAAAATACTCTGACTCCCTGAAGCTGGTCAAACAAATCATCAATACGGGGCAAGGGATACCGGTTCTTCACCGTAACCCTATTCAACTGGCGATAATCCATCCACATACGCATGGACCCATCCTTCTTCTTAACGAACAACACCAGTGCACCCCAAGGTGACACACTAGGCCGAATGAACCCCTTATCTAGGAGCTCCTGAAGCTGCTTCTTCAATTCCTTTAGCTCCGCTGGCGCCATACGATATGGTGGAATAGAAATAGGCTGAGTGCCTGGCACCAGGTCAATACCAAAATCAATATCCCTATCAAGTGGCATGCCTGGCAGATCTGCAGGAAACACATCCGGAAAATCACGGACCACAGGAACTGAATCAATAGCGGGAGTCCCACGACCGACATCCCTCACAAAGGCAAAATAAGATAAACATCCCTTTTTAACCATGCGTCGAGCCTTCAGGTAAGAAATTACCCTGCTAGGCATATACTCGGAAGAACCTCTCCACTCAGCCCTCGGACACCCTGGCATAGCTAAGGTCACGGTCTTAGCGTGACGATCAAGAACAACATGGCACGGAGATAACCAATCCATTCCCAATATCATGTCAAAATCGACCATGTTGAGTAATAGTAGGTCCACTCGGGTCTCCAAACCCCCAATAGATATCATGCATGACCGATACAGGCGGTCCACAACAACAGTATCACCTACCGGAGTCGACACATGAACAGAGGTGACCAGAGACTCAAGGGGCACATCCAGAAAACTGGCAAAATATGAAGAAACATAGGTATATGTGGAACCAGGGTCCAATAAAGCCAAGGCATCACGACAACAGACTAAAAAAATACCTGCAATCACGGCATCTGAGGCCATAGCATCCGGACTGGCTGGAAATGCATACATACGAGCCTGACATCCCCCTGCTCGACCTCCCCCTCTAGGGCAGCCTCTGGCTGACTGACCCCCACTCCTGGCTGCCTAGGCGGGTGGTGAAGTGACTGGAGCTGAAGTCGAGGACTGGCTCTTCTGCTGAGAAGATCTACCGGAACGGCGGGGACACTGCCTCCACCCGTGCCCGAACTCTCCGCACTCAAAATAACTACCTGGAGTTGGAGGCGGGGACTGATAGAAACCCCTAGCACCTGCACGGCCACTGGAAGACTCCTAAATAGATGAACCCTGAACTGGAGGTGCTCGAGCTGCAATCTGAGCTGGGAGGGCACCAAATGAAGTACGGCCTGACTGAGAACCACGGGGACCCTGCCTCGAAGATGCACCACTATAAGCTAGGCGGCCTGGATGAGGAGGCCTGAATGGACGGCTCCTACCCTAGGGAAACTGTCCCCTGAAGGGAGCACCATTGGAACTGCCCGAACCACGAGGCCTCTTGGCCTCCCTCTCCCGCCGCTCCTGGCGGTGAACAGACTCAATATCTCGAGCTATGTTAACAACCTGCTCGAATGAAGCACCCGATACTCTCTCTCGAGTCATAAACAACCGAAGCTTATAAGAAAGACCATCTACTAACCTCCTCATCCTCTCCTTATCAGTAGGGATAATCTCAGAAGCATGCCTAGCCAACTCGGAAAATCTTATCTCGTATTGAGTGACTGATAACTCTCCCTGGCGCAGCTGCTCAAACTGCCTACACTGCTCCTCTCTGTGGGACTGAGGAACATACTTCTCCAAAAAGATCGTGAAGACCTGCTGCCAAGTAAGAGGTATTGAACCAACCGGTCTACAGCTCTCGAAAGACTCCCACCAAGTAAAGGCAGCGCCCGCAAACTGAAAGGTAACAAATGAGACCCCACTGGTCTCCAGAATACGCGCGGTGCGCAGTATCCTCTGGCACCTATCTAGAAATCCCTGGGCATCCTCGCCCTCTATACCGCTGAAAGTCGGAGGCTGAAGTCTGTTGAACCTCTCCAACCTGCGCTGCTCGTCCTCAGACATAGCTAAGACCACATAATCCTGAACCGGAGCAGCTGCCTAGGCTAGAGCTTCTCCCGGTACCTGAATACCCTGTGTAGCCTGCTCAGGTGCCCGGGCAACTGGAGTCTGATTGCCTCCCCCAGCCTGAGCTGTGGTGGCAGAAGAAGACATGGCAACGGCCTGAGCCAAACCGGTGCATACTGACAATATCTAAGACAGGGCCTCCTGAAGACCCGGAATAACCATAGGCACTGCTGGTGCCTGAGCCTGTCCCGCTGGGACACCATCGGCGGGAACCTGATCATGATCAATAGGGGAATCCTGAGGTACTTCCCCGGCTACTGCGTGGGCTGGCCCCCTACCTCTACCACGGCCTCGACCTCTCGCTGGTCTAGCCGGTGACTATTCACTCTGATCGGTATGGTGTGTCCTCACCATCTGTGAGAGAACGAAACAACATAATTTCAGATTTCAAGAATCAATAGATCAGCACGAAAGAGTTCAAGAAAGATAGAATGTTTGTTAGAAGTTCGGCAGCCTCTCGAAGATAAGTACAGACGTCTCCGCATCGATCCGCAAGACTCTACTAAACCTGCTCATGACCGTCCAGTCCTATGTAACCTAGGGCTCTGATACAAAACTATCACGACCCAAATCCTAACCGGCCGTGATGGCGCCTATCGTGGAACTAGGCTAGCCGAGTACCGCGTATTCACATTTCCTTTTGAAAATCCCATTTAAGTTTCAAGCAATTCATAAAAATATACAGAAAGTTCTTAATATAATAGGCAAATTTTATATACAGTTCTGCCATCCCCAAAACTCGGAGCCAACATGTCATGAGCATCTAGTGAAATAAGCCAAAATAAAGTATTATGATACAAAACTCCGAATCAAAGCTAAATACAACAGGAAGGGAAAGCAGAGATGCTGCGAACGCTGAACAGCTACCTCTATATCCCCACGATCCGGCTCCGCTGCGATATATATATATAAAA
>ML391824.1:69142-98941 GCA_005239525.1 Nicotiana knightiana | reverse complement strand
AAATTTTATATACAGTACTGCCATCCCCAAAACCCGGAGCCAACATGTCATGAGCATCTAGTGAAATAAGCCAAAATAAAGTATTATGATACAAAACTCCGAATCAAAGCTAAATACAACAGGAAGGGAAAGCAGAGATGCTGCGAACACTTAATAGCTACCTCTATATCCCCACCATCCGACTCCGTTGTGATATATATATAAAAGCTAACGCTCGATATCTGCTCCTGAATCTGCACACAGAGGTGCAGGGAGTAATGTGAGTACGCCAACTCAGTAGTAATGGAAATAAATCAAGTCTAAGTAGCGAGGAATCACATAAAAATCAATGTCATCAAGTCACAATATACACAGCCTTACTTTCCAATAGTATACATAGATATACGAAATCGTCATGCCATAGAAATCAACTTCACAAAAGTTCTTAAAACAATGCACATTTTTAACAACTTTAAACCAAGGATTTGGTATGCAAATGAATGTAGTAAAATCATAAGTAGCCCCTCGGGCAAAACATGTTTCATAATCAGCCCCTCGGGCATGCCTCACAATCCCTCAACACCTCACAATCACTCAGCACCTCACATCCACTCATGCCTCCCAATCACTAAATCACTCGCACTCGGTGCGCTCACTAGGGGTGTGTACAGACTCCGGAGGGGCTCCTTCAGCCAGAGCGCTAATATCACTCCGCATCTCACCGGCACTCTTGGCCTCGGCCACACTCGGTGGAACCACTCAAAACACCCCTCGGCGAAGTAATAGAACGGGGTACTCGACCCGAAAACATCATTTTAATGCTCATGTAGTGTAAATCAGGATGAGTTTCAAATAAAACAGTATGCACAATGATGCTGAGTAAAATCATTAACAGGTAGTGAGGAAAACAGCAGTAAAAGGCCCTCAAAGGGGTCTAAACAGATCGGCACGAGGCCCCAAACACGGCTTACATCCCAAATATTTCACAAATCTTTAGAACATAATTTAACATAAGATTTTGAGTAAATATGCACCTCATTAGTTGCCGCGGAGAGGACCTAGTCCAATCAAAAAATCAGTACGCGCCACATACTCGTCATTCGACATGTGCGCCTTTCTAAAAATCAGTGAGAAAATATGTAGTCCGGGGTTCCATACCCTCAGGACAAGATTTAAGACCATTACTTACCTCTACTGGGCCGCGACACTAGTCCGCTATGCCTTTGCCCCTCAAATTGGCTCCCGATTGCTCAGAATCTAGCCAAAACCAGTTCAGCGTCATTAATATATACTCAAGGAACACAACCCAATCGAAAATTATCAATTTAATCAAAAATCTTGAAATTCGGCCAAACCCGAGCCCCGGGCCCACGTCTCAGAATTCGATAATTTTTACATCATTAGAATCCTCTTCCTCCCACGATTCTATACATACCAAGAACACTAAAATCAGGCTACAATTTCCCACTCAGATCCTCAAAAGAAGAATCAATTTCTGATGCACCCCTTCTTCCCCTTCCCCAATTTGGGTTTAATTCCAGCAAATTCTATGGTTTAATCACTTAGAAATCGACATATAAACGAGTTATGAAGTTAAAAACCTTACCTCCAAGTGATTCCCTTCAATTCCCTCTTCAATCCTCTCAAAAGTGCTCCCAACCCGTCAACAATGGAGGAAATATGAGCCAATTTCGCATAACAACCATTTTAAAACATTCTGCCCAGCTATAAAATTTCCTTCACTGCGATCGCGAACCTTCGCATGCGATCGCGATGCGCATACCAACCAACCATTGCGATCGTAGACCAATACACGCGATCACATAGAACAATTCTCCACCCTATACACGCGCCTCAAAATACCCTACGCGATCGCAGAACCACCCACGCAATCGCACTGCCTATCCTGCCTAACCTATGCGATCGAAATCCTAACCACGCGATCGCATAGAACAAAATGACTTCCCCGCTATTTTACTCGACGCAATCGCAAACATCCTCCCGCAATCGCGTAGAAGGAAACCAGACCTCACACCAGCAACAAATCTTCCCAGTTTTCAAGCAAAGAATTGGTCCGTTAATCACTCGAAACACACCCGAGGCCCTCGGGACCTCAGCCAAACATACCAACATACCCCGTATCATTATTCCAACTTAGTCGAGCCCTCAAATCACCAAAAACAACACGAAAACACCAAATTTTCATCAAATTCAAGCCTAAGAACTTTGAAACTCCTAAAATTCACCAACTACGCCGAAACCAACCAAAACACCTCTGATTAACCTGAAATTTTTTTGCGGACATATCCAAAATGACATTCTGAAACCGTTCCAACTTCCGGAATTCCATTCCAACCTCGATAGCCTATTTTTCACTGCCGACTGGAAATCGCCAAGAACTAACTTTCGCCAATTCAAGCCTAATTCTACTCCGGACATCACAAAAATATTTCGAACACACTCCCAAGTCCAAAATCACCTAATGAAGCTATTCGAGCCATAAAATCCGCATTCCGAGGTCGTTTACCAATAAGTCAACTCTCAGTTGACTTTCTCAACNGGTGGGGTCGTAACGGGGGGAGGGGCTGGGGGTAGTTTAGGCTTATCTCATAATTTTAATAATTAACTAGGTAATGTCCTGTTATCTGGTAATTAATCGATTACCCGTATAATTAAGAATTATCTCAAATTACCTAAAAATATTACTCATTTTTAATATACTTTATACATTATACTACCGTGGTCATATGGTACCTTGCATGGTACTAGTTAATAATTATCGGGTGTTATCTCGACACGTATTTTATCCCAAATTGGCCACTTTCAACGAAACTTGTTTTCTTTAATTCTTGTACCCTTTGTCCTTTATGACACTTACTTCTCGCTTGTTGTAAATAGCATAAATACGTTAATCTCAAGATAATCCACTCCCCGAGTCTATGTCGATTAACTGAAGACGAAACTTTTAACGTACGAAAACGCGAGATGTAACATTTCCTTGTAAGTCGAACAATACACACCATAAACGACCTCATGTTATCATTAAAGGATGCAAAATCTAGCAAAAAAAGAGCTAAAATGAGTGGTAAAATCACCACTCATCAACACCCTCAACTTAAAGCTTTTGCTTGTCCTCAAGCAAATCAATACCAACAACTCAATGAGGTTCTACCATTTAAAGCGCAAGTCGTATTGCTATCATTTACAAATCACATTCTCCAACTAAGCATTATACTTATGGGTTTGGTTGGTACTAATAATTAGGCTCAAGTATGCATCTTACCTGAATAACTCCCTCATTTAAAAACAACTTCAAGAAGTGCAAGGGGATTTCAAAATAATCAAGTGACAAGAATAAGCCTCAAGGAACGACTCAAAAGCACTGTTCCACTACATATGCTCAACTCATTCATTTCCGGATATATCAATTTCACTAATCCATCCTAATTCATGTGCCCTCACAAGAAAGAAAGTCCCAAAATCAACATATTTATAAGAACAACACAAGGGACAAATTCACAAAGACACTCACTCTCACAAAGAATTTAAAGTGTTACAACATATCATGCCATAGGCTTGCCCTTATTTTAATTCATCGCCTTTTCAAGAACATTCGGTTGGAGATCCCATAAGGAATTTTTAAGCTTGCAATGTAGGCTTAGGGAAGGGTCGGATAAACATTTGGGTACAAGTGACTACACCCTCCTTGAACACTACTCACATTTTTCTTTCTTGTTTCCCTTTGTTTCTTTTCAAACCACATAGACCTCATTGGCTCCTAGTTACAAACATCAAACCACCTTAATTACCTCTCTAATTTTCTTCAAGACTCCATATTTATATATATACAAATATTTCTTTTTCTTTTATTTTTCTTTTTTTCTTTTATATTTTATTTTCTTTTGGAGCTTGAATAATTTCATGTGAATACTTTGAGGTATAGGTTCCTACACTCAATATACAACCTTACCAATTTCCAACTTGACACCACACCCCTAACTTAGGCTTTTAGCCTCATTCTCAATGTTCAAGGAGGGACGGGTTCAAAAGAGGAAATTATTTTACAAAATGGGAAAGGTTTGTAATGGGGTGACCAAAGAAAAGGTTAAAGGCTCAAATAGGGTAACTAGTGATAATATTTATGCAATGGTAAGCTTGAAAGGCAAAAGAGGTTTTTCAAATAACACAAAGAATGCCTAAGGTCATTTCTCCAACCAATCGTAATTATCATTAGCATTGAAAGACCAACCGGGAAAGTTCTAGATGATGGAGTAAACACAAGAATTATATACACAAACTCTAACACACATGGAACATGAACTAGTCAAAACGGATCAAGTTCACTTCCTAATAAGAGCATTTAGAGCAATATCATGCAAACTAGTAGGCAAAGAGTCACTAACAGAGCTAAATATTTATCACACAAATTATTCTTTACCCTGCATCTTATTTTATATATATATATATATATATATATATATATATATATATATATATAAATTTAAAAACCAACATTCGGAGGAGTATTCTTAATTCACATTTCACATACAAGAGACTAATTTTGTTAGTACCAAATAATCCAAAAGTCTCCACCTAGCAAAACAAGAATAATTCCCTTAAGAAAGTTGTCACGCCATCTATCATAGGGAAAAGTCACCCGGTTCATTTCAAAAATATTCCTTGGGAAAGAACCGTAGCATAAAGAAAACTCAAGAAAATACTACCATATAGATGAAAATAAAAGAACAAAACTACTAAAGAGAGTGCTAAAATAAAAGCAACTAATACTAAAGAAGAAGAAATAATATACTAAGGAAAATAAATAAAGAAAGAAAAATAAACATAGACTAATCACATCAAGCTCAGCAAGACCACAAGATATCACAAAATAATCCCAACAAGGGCACATAATATCCATAGACAACAAAGAAGCCCGACAAGGGCACATACACAAAGTCATAGCCTAGATAAAATATGCTCCTAAAGCCACCCCCAACTAAAGACATTGCAGTATCCCTACTGCACAATATCAAAAGGAAAGAAAAATAGTTTGAGGGTCTCGCTGAGGTCTGCATCAGACTAGCAGATTGCATGAGAAAAGGCCAATCAGTGCCGCTGAGAAATCTCGCTATCGGAATCCTCCTCATCATCCTCATCTTCTGTCACGAATGAGTATTCCTCGCTATCCTCATCATCCTCAACTGGTATCCGCCTGCTCGGCTGCCCCCATTTAAAGATCGCTTTAATCCCTCTCCACATTTTTATCATGAATTTTCCCTTCTTTTTGTTCTTCTCCTTTTCTTTATCAAAGGCCGACTTGAGGTCAACATGCGCCTTGGCCAGGCTGGTATAGGAGGTATCGAGTTGGGAAACAGATGTTGCCATCTTAGCCTGCACATCGAAGTAAGTCTGCATCTCAGCTCTGGATAAATAGTCGGGCGGGGGTTGGGAGTGTGAGGGCCCGCTAGGGAGCTGTGACACTAACTCCCGAATGGATGAAAGCTGGGAGTTCATCTCCCCAAAAGGTCCCTCAGCTGGAGCAGTCTGTGATGAGGATCCAGATCCGGCAGTAGTGGTGGTGACCTTCCTCTTTTTGCTTTTCACTGCACTACCCTCGCCCGTTACTCTTAACGGGTGGAAGGGTTTGTCGGCAGGCAACCAATGATCAGTGATGCGCTCCTCAACCTCTGATCGCCAGCACAATTCTGTAATCAAGGAAGGAAACATTAACCCTGTGCTATTGTCAAGAAAATACTGCTGCAACTCCCTCAAGATATGCTCACATTCACCGGGATGCCATCCAGAAGGCAAGCAATGATCAGGGCTCTGGTATAAGACACGTCTGAGACATTCCCATAGGGTGACACCCTGTTGCAGAGGATATAGAGCCATATCTTAGCCTCGGCTATGAAATCGATTGACTTCAATCCCTTTCTTTTGTTGTCCCACTTTGCTCTGACGCTTTCAGGATACAGTTTAGACACAAGCCATGATGCATTATCGTATTTGTCTTTCTCTCGTAGTGGCTCGAGTGGATGGTTAGGAATCCCGAGGGCATCATTAATCTCTTCCACCCTGAACTTCACTATTTGCCTCTAATGATGAGTTGTGGGTCGGCGAAGTTTGTATGCTTGAGGTTTGCATAAAACTCGCGAATCCACTCCTCGTTGACCTTGCAAGGAGTGAGAATGAAGCATGACCATCCGGAGGATTGCAAACGGCTATAGAAATATGGAAGCAACTCGGACAATTTATCCTCAGCGATCCCTTTCTCGAACACTAATTTATTGGTGAGAAGGTTGTCATAATACCGGCGATGACAGTCAGCAGACATGAAAAGGTCATTGTCGAATTGTTCCTCAGCTTCAGCCTCAACTTTATGGTTGTACGGAGCATTTATGTTCATGTTCGGGTCCATTTTTAGCTCAAAGTACCTTCAAAAATCAAAACGAAGTAAGTCGGGCAGTAGAATCTTGTTAAGCAAATTAAAACACTGTAATTACGCCAAAGAACCAAGTTGAACGTGCCCGGGAAGGGTCAGTTGCAAAGCTATTGAAAATTGGCAATCTACTTAGTTTCCGCACCTGCGGAAGATTAACCGCAGGTGTTGTCCCGCATCTGCGGGATTTCAACCGCTTCTGAGGTTTTGCTTAGGATTCCCAAAAATCGCACCTGCGGAACAGTCAACGCAGGTGCGGAGCCGCATCTGCGGCACATTCATCGCATCTGCGGAATTTGTCCAGGGGTTCAATTGCCCATAAATTTTCTTGACTATTTTCAATTGGGCATGAATTTTAGTAACTAATTTGTATTCAAGACTTCCGAATTAGTATACCAAATTGACTTCTAACTCCATTAACAATGAAATTTAGGTACCTTGCTCACAATTTTCTTTTTGACAAATTATTGAACACTTTGCAGGCAGTTAAAAATTGCTTATTCTTCTCATAATTTTGGTACTCAGACTTCCCACAATTTTGTTTTCATTTTCAGCAGCACATATTATCCTACTCTCAACCAATTTCCTCACCTTAATATTTAGCCTAAATCAGATGGGGTCATGGGAATAGAGAGAGGCAGCCATGAAAGGCCTGAGAAAAAGAAGAAAAGAAATAGAGCAGGGGAAGAAGAAGAACAGAGAAGAACAAGAGAGAGGAACCAAGAGAAAATACCCGTGTAGTCTTGTGAAGGATCGAGCCTTGCGTGAGAGATGAGAGATGAGAGGAAAAAAATAATTTATTTTTCTTTGAGTTTTAGGTCTAAACAAACTGACCTGATGAAATGAAGGTTGGGGATTTTACTTGCACGAATTTTCGCACCTGGAACTTTAGGCGCTTCTGCGATCCCGCTTCTGCGGATATTGAGCCGCATCTATGATACCATCTGCACTTGCACTTTGGAAGTCGCTTCTGCGAAGGCACACCTGCGGATTTCTTGACCGCAGGTGCGGAAGTCCCTAGGTTCAGCAAGGCATTTCTGGGCAGCCACTGTTTTGGTACATTCACGCTCTAAAAAATTTGCAACTTAGCTCCAAAAGATTAAAAACTTTGTAGATTACTGCAAAATAATATACTAAGCTATTCTAAAAAAGAAAATTTCAAAAACGACCAAAAATTTTGAAAATGATGGGTTGCCTCCCACCAAACGCCGCATTTAACGTCATGGCACAACGCAAGTCAACTTTACCACTTTTCTCGCCACTTGGATGATATGAATTGGGCACCTAGCTTGGAATCAAGCTTGTGATCACGAGCGATGGGGGTGGTAAGTATATGATCAAGCCAACCCTTAAATTCTTCATTTTTCACTTCATGGCTTTCATGTGAGGAATGTCATTTTTCCTTGTTGTTCTTTCAAACTGTAAAATGTAGGGCCTTAGTCTTTCCTCCTCGCAATCCTTCATTGACTCGTGTAGTTCAACTCCCATCTCTCCACACAATTCCAATGTTGAAAAATGCTTGGAGTGTGACTTCAAGCTTTCAACTTGCATTTTTTCCTGTATTTAGGCATCCTCTTTTTCCCCCGGATTAGCGTCAATTTCAACCAAATTTTCATTTACACCGGTTGACTCTAATCTCACATTTTTCTTGGCATCAATAATACTCATGGAGTCGGTTGGCGGATGTTCAAGTCTTGATTCCTCAAATTAAATCTCACTTTCTTCCTCAGAATTGGACTCTTCTTGGCTTCCTTCCGCAATTTCAAATTGAGAGGCATAATGAGCCTTCATTAATGATTTCATTTGATCCTCCAAAGTGCGGATATGCTCATCATTTTGCGTCACATCATGTTTCATGTCCTCGAGTGCAAAGTTGTGCTTCTCCTCATTTTCAAGAATGACCTCCAACATGAGCATCATCCTCTCATTTTGAGCATTTTAGAGTTTTACTTGGTTTTGATCAAGTGCCAAGGAAGGATTTTCAACTTCAACCTCCAAGGAAAGTTCTTGGCTATCACTCACTTCCGAGGCTTTTTGAAACCTTAAGGCTTCAATCATTTCATCCATTTGTGAATGCAACCTTTCAAGTGCCAATTCATTTTGGAGGCTATTCTCCAAAAGCTCCTCCAAGGCATATTGCTCTTTGTTTCCTTCTTCAAGTAAGCACTCCAACATGAGTTTGAACTCTCCACTTCGACCATTCTCAATTTCTTCCACTTCATCATCCCTAAAATTTTCATCACAAAAAGTAGAATCGTCATAGTGGGGGCTTGAGGAAGGGACGGCCAAATAATCACAATCATACCAATGACCTTTTGGCAACCACACCTATCACAAATACTCCACTCATGGGTTTGAGATTGTGCGCACAATCCATCCCCGGGAGAATTTAAACAATTTTGCCACAACTATGGTCCTCCACACTAAGGACAAGGGTCATCAAAGTATGAACAACTACCATCCGACCAATTTTCATTATATGATGCCATTTTTTAATATTTTTTATCAAAAATTAAGAAACTAAACAAGTACAAATAAGAAAAATAGACCAAGGTAAGAAAAATAACTACACAAATATTCACAAGTTTGGACCAAAGCACTTATGCTTATTTCTCAAACAACCTAAATTACGCCAATTGTTCCATGGCAATGGAACCAATTTTATTTGATACACTCGAATTACACTTTAAATAAGATCGATTGTCAAATATAATAACCCAACTAGGTTGGGGTCGAATCCTACAGAGAACAATATGTAGGCGATTAGGAATGTAAGAGAATTATCACTTATCGCGCAATGCCAAACACTTAAATATTGGTTGTAAAAGTATTTATATCTAAATGTAAAAATGTAAACGAACCTAGAAAGCAAGTAAAATGATCAATGACTACAATAATTAATGCATTGGGAATTACACTCAAGTAACGATCCAATTTATTTCATGATTTTACAATTATGAGCGAGTTTATATTAATTAGCCACGGATAATAATTCTTAATTAGCTTTTTCCAAAGACTAACAAGACTTCCTAATTGAATTATTCATAACCCAATTAAGAGATTAAGCACATCCGGATATGGCTACAAGTAGTTCAATCATATTCCTAGGTAGAATCTATAAAATGAGGGTTAAATCCTCAAGTTCTTGTTAATTAATATTTCCAGCCCCAAATTATCTTTTTCAAAATTAAGTCGGAGTTAATGGGCGAGTCCTAGGGTTAGCTAACCCATTTGGAATCATTAAAGAACAAGAATAAATAATGAAACACTAACTCACTTCATATATAAATAAAAATCATTCAATACATAAGCACAACAAGGTATTTAATCCACACTTTAAACATGAATATTTCCATAAATAAGAATTAATATTGGAAATAAATACTACACACTTAAATATTCAATAAAAAACAAGGAAATGAAGAAATAAACATAAATGGGTAAGAAATCCTTAACCACAAGCTTGAAATCTTCAAATCCCAAGTGTGTGTGCAAACCCTAGCTTCAAAACTTGTTTTCTCTTGTATTCAAGGCTCCAAATATGCTAAAAAAATGCCAAAGATACTGAAACTATCTGCTAGGTCGAGTATATGTGGGTTTGGGATTGGGAAAATGTGATTTTACAAATCTGTCCAGGTCTGGTGCCCGTTGACTGCACCTGCGGACAAATCCTTGGAGGTGCGGCTCCCCAGATGCGGATTCCACATCGCAGGTGCGATTCCGAGTGACATTGTTCTTTTTCACAGATGCAGACCAATCTACCGCACCTACGGTTCGGCAGGTGCAGATACCACGTTGCAGGTGCGGCCTCAGTACAATGGAGCTAGTGTCGCAGGTGCGGAACACTACTTCACAGGTGCGATGTCGCACTAGCAACAAAAAGTTCGCAGGTGCGGAATCACTGAAGGCTTTTGTTCTTTTTCCACCAATTTGTGCTTAATTCCACTTCAATTCAACGCCAATCACTTCATGGAGTTTTTTCCCTGAAAGTCGAACAGTACACACCATAAACGACCTCATGTTATCATTAAAGGATGCAAAATCTAGCGAAAAAGAGCTAAAATTAGTGGTAAAATCACCACTCATCAATAACAACATTAACAACAGCAACAGTTAAGGCAATTGGAGTGGAAGCAATAATCAAGGGAATATGCATAACAACAATAACCAAGGAAATTAGGGAGGCAACAATCAAGGCGGGTGGAGTAACAATCAAGGAAATCGGGGGTCGGGTTTTCAAAGGCCCTCGATGTATCAACAACCGAGCAACCCACATCCTTATCCTTCCCATGGTCCTAGTTCTTCCAACAATGAAATGGGAGGTATTGAGAACATGTTCAAGCAAATGATGGAGAAGAATTCCAATTCTGATGCCCAACTTGCTTCACACAACACATGGATTCGCAACTTAGAAGTGCAAATGGGGAAAATCTCTTAAGATGTAAATTCTCTTCCTAAGGGGGCACTACCAAGTGACACGGTGGTGAACCCAAAGGGTGGTAACAATAAGAGGCATGGCATGGCCGTTACTACAAGTGAAAGAGGTAGGAATGCACCCACCTCAAGTCAAAGGAAACTAGTGGATGATAAGCAACTGGTAGAAGAAGAGGAGCTCCCAAGCAATGTGGTGCAAGCAAATGATGAAGTGAGGATTGATATTGATGACACATTGGAAGAGACTCAAGAGGAAGTGAACCCATCTAGGGATCAAGTGATTGACATACCGGAACCGGTAGTTCAAAAGGCTAAGGCACAATTTCCTAAGCCATCTCCTCCATATCCTCAAAGGCTTGCCAGGAAAAATAGCGAGAATCAGTTCAAAAAGTTCATTGACATGATGAAGAGTCTCTCGATCAATGTGCCATTATTTGATGACTTGGAGAAAATGCCCGTTTATGCAAAGATTATGAAGGACTTGATGACAAAGAAGCGTTCGATGTATTTTGAAACTATAAAAGTCACTCATCAAGTGAGTGCAATTGTGCATTTGATGGCTTCTAAATTGGAAGATCTCGGTGCTTTCACAATCCCTTGTACCATTGGAAATGCCGAGTTAATATCTTTATGATCTTAGGGCGAGTATTAATTTGATTCCCTATTCGTTTTTCAAGACTTTGGGAATTAATCAACCAAGACCCACATCTATGAGATTACAAATGGCCGATCATACTATGAAGAGACTGTTTGGGATGATTGAAGATGTATTGGTTCATGTTGATAAGTTTATTCTCCCGACAAATTTTGTTATTCTTGATTGTGAAGTGGACTATGACGTTCCAATTATTCTTGGAAGTCCTTTCTTTAATACGGTAAGGATCTTGTTGATATGGAAGTCGGAGAACTCACTTTCCGGGTGGGCGATGAAAATGTGGTGTCACGTGTGCAAATCTATGAGGCAACCGAATAGTAATGAAGTGTGTTCTTTCATGGACTTGGTGACTGATGTGATTATTGATGATACAAGTGCCACGATTAATGTGGGTGATTTGTTGGAGGCCGTCTTGCTCAACTTTGACGATGACAGGATGGATGGCTTCATAGAATGTGTGTGTTCTTTGAATGGAATGGGGTCGTACAACTATACACCCCAGAAACTTTACTTGGATCTTGAGAATAGGAAAACTCCTCCTACAAAGCCTTCAATTGAAGAGCCTCCAATCTTGGAGTTGAAGCCATTGCCTCTACATCTTAGGTATGAATTTATTGACCCATATTCTACTTTACCGGTTATTCTTTCCTCTTGTTTGACTAATGTGCAGGTTGACTCTACATTGGTTGGTGCTCCATAAGTGGAAGAAATATATTGGGTGGACTTTGGTGGTTATTCGGGGAATAAGACCCGCATTTTTTATGCGCAAGATTAACTTGGAGGAAGACGCCAAACCCTCCATTGAACATCAAAGGAGACTCAGTGAAGCCATCCAAGATGTGGTCAAAAAGGAGATCATCAAGTGGTTAGATGTCAGGGTTTTCTACCCCATTTCTGATAGTTTATGGACTTCTCTGGTGCAATGTGTTCTGAAAAAGGGGGGAATAATAGTGGTCACCAATGACAAGAACGAGTTGATTCCCAAAAGAACGGTGATCGGGTGGAGAGTGTGTATGAACTATCAGAAGCTAAATAAAGTCACGAGGAAAGACCATTTTCCACTTCCCTTCCTTGACCAAATGCTTGATCGGTTGGCCGATCGTGCTTTCTATTGCTTTCTATATGGATATTCAGGCTACAAACAAATCCTTATTTCCACGGAAGACCAAGAGAGAAAAAATTTCACTTGTCCCTATGGAACTTTCGCTTTCAAGTGGATGCCATTTGGCTTATGCAATGCACCGGCGACTTTTCAAAGGTGTATGATGGTGATCTTTATGGATATGGTACAAGACTACCTTGAAGTCTTCATAGATGATTTCTTGAATGTCGAGGATTCCTTTGATGATTTCTTGGCAAATTTAGATAAAGTAATGGCAAGCTGTGAAGAAACGAAGGTGTTGAATTGGGAGAAATGCCATATCATGGTCGAGGAAAGCATTGTCTTTGGCCGCAAGATTTCAAATAATGGCATAGAGGTCGAGAAGGAAAAGATAGAGGTGATTTCTAAACTTCCACCTACAACCTCAGTGAAAGGCGTGAGAAGTTTCTTAGGTCACCCGGGGTTCTACTGGCACTGCATAAAGGATTTTTCCAAAATGGTGAACCCTTTTGTGCAAGCTTTAAGAGAAAGATGCTAAGTTTCACTTAAAATATGATTGCATGAGAGCCTTTTAATTGTTAAAGTTCAAGTTGACAACCACTCCCATTATCACCGTTCCTAATTGGAGTATTCCTTTTGAGCTCATGTGTGATGCTAGTGATGTAGCGGTTGGAGCAGTTTTGAGGCAACATATCAACAAGATTTTTTATCCGATCTACTATGCTAGTAATACCATGAATGATTCCCAAGTAAAATACACTGTTATAGAGTAAGAGATCCTTGTCATTACGTTTGCTATTGAGAAGTTCTGCTTGTACTTGATGGGTACAAAGGTTATTGTTCATACGGATCTTGCGGCACTTTTCTATCTTATAAGCAAGAAAGATTCCAAAGATCGGTTGATGAGATAGGTTCTATTGTTGCAAGATTTTGATATTGACATCCAAGATAAAAAAAAAAGGGAGTAAAAATTAAGTGGCGGACCACTTGTCTCATTTGGAGAAGGGAGGGGAGGCCGCATGATGGCCTTGAAATCAATGACTCCTTCCTTGAGGAGAAACTCTTGTCTATTCAATGAAGGAGGTACCATGGTTTGCGCATCTAGCAAACTTCTTGTGTGTGGAATCATCCCGAATGAGTTCTCTTCAAATCAATGGAAGAAGCTCAAACGGGATTGTCAAGACTATTATTGGGACGAGCCATACCTTTTCCGGATATGCATGGAAGGGGTAATTAGAAGATGTGTATCAGATGAAGAGAAAAATGTTATTTTTGAGGCTTGCCATTCTTCGCCTTATGGTACTCTTCATGGCGGAGCAAGAACGGCGACCAAAGTTCTAAGTTGCGGTCTCTATTGGACCAGTCTTTACAAAGATGCAAGTGATATGGTGAAAAGATGTGATGAATGCCAACGGGCTAGTGGAATCTTGAAGAAGAATGAAATGCCTCTTACTACCATTTTTGATATTGATATCTTTGATGTGTGGGGTATTGACTTCATGGTCCTTTTATGAGTTCTTGTGGAAACACCTACATCTTTGTTGCGGTTGATTATGTGTCTAAATGGGTTGAGGTCATTTCTCTACCCAACAATGAAGCGAGAATTGTGGTGTCATTCTTGAAGAAGAATATTTTCATAAGATTTGATACTCTGCGGGCTATCATAAGCGATGGGGGTCAAATTTTCGCAACAAGGCTTTTGACACTTTGCTTAGCAAGTATGGTGTCACTCATAAAGTTATGACTACCTATCATCCACAAACTGGCACTCAAGTGGAAGTCTCCAAGCGGGAGATAAAGAGTATCTTGTCTAAAACAGTGAATGCTAACCGAACGGATTGGTCAAAGAAGCTTGATGATGCACCATGGTCTTATCGGACTGCTTTCAAAACTCCTATCAGGATGTCTCAATACAGGTTGGTGTTTGTCAAAACTTTTCATCTTCCTGTGGAACTTGAGCACAAAGTCATATGGTCTTTAAAGAAATTGAATCTTGATTGGGATGAAGCCGCTAACTTGCGGGTTGTAGATTTGAATGAATTGGATAAGTTCCGGTATCATGCATATGCAAGTTCGTCCTTGTACAAAGAGAAGATGAAGTACCTTCATGACAAATGCATTCGGAACAAGGAGTTCAAAGTGAGCGATCTTGTTTTATTTTTCAACTCACGATTGAAGATGTTTCTTAGAAGGATGAAATCTAAATAGAGTGGACCCTTCAAAATTATGGGTGTGACACCTTTTGGTGCATTGGACTTGATGAACAAAAATGATGAGGTATTCCAAGTCAATGGTCACCGGGTGAAGCATTATTTGGGAAAAGTTGATGATGGCCACGTTGTGGTAGTTATTCATTTGAAATGATGGTAATATGTGTCGTGTCGTGATGTTAAATCAGGCGCTTCTTGGGAGGCAACTCATATTTCTTTTTCTTTTTCTTTTCTTCTTTTGTACATAGGCGTTATTTTTTTGCTAACCGGATTTGAAGTCTGTTGTAGGGATGAGTGTGCTTTACAGTAACTATGCTCAGAAAATTGACTAAGTATGGAAAAAGTGGGGACGACACAATTGTGATTGCTACAACAAAAGGGGAACTACGGCCGTACAATTACAGTGTGGACCACACAACATGAAAAGAGAAAATGCAAACTCTATGAAGTTTGTTCTGTTAGAGAAATGGCCAAAGTGCGGCCGCACATCAAAATCCGCGGTCCGCAACAAAAATTTGCGGTCACACAACAAATTCTACGGACCGCAGACCAGCAAGGACATTTGAGCCCCTAGGTAACAGAGTGCGGACCGTAGAAGGAATTCTACGGCCACACTCATCCATTTGTCCCTCAAATCAGACCGTCCATTATAAACAGTAACCTTAGGGTTACTTTACATTTTTTCCCTCTCTGAGCACTGAAAAATATAAAAGTTTGAAATTGTCTGTTCAATCATTTTCCACACTCAATCAACACATGTGATCACTCATTTGCACTCCTTCATATCTGGTATACTTCAATTACTCGTAGAATCTTTCAATTGTAGTTTAATTTACAATTTGTTAGATAGTTTTAGGCCTTTTGTCAGTACAATTCAATTTTACTAACATGTGGGTTTTAAACTGTAAGGGGTCAACTGATAATTTCTCTATGGGGAATGGGTAACTTGATTTTCATGCTTGAATGTTATTACCATGTCAAATTTTGTGAAAAATATGTTAACCCTAGAAAGTATGCTTGTAAATATTTTGAAATCTGCGGTCCCAGAAGAAATTGTACGGCCTGCAGAAGTTGAGATTAAGTGTCTTGGGTCAAGCATGATTCTGTGGGCGCACTTGAAATTGTGTGGATCGCAGAAATCTTATTGCAGCTGCAGAAAAATGAGTGTGGCCGCAAAACAGCCCAATCTCTGTCCTCAGAGAAATGACATGTTGGTGAGTCTGATAAGCGACCGCGATGATAAAAGTGCGGAGCACACTTCAAGTTTGCGATCGCACTAATAATTATGCAGAACCCAGATCCAATTTGTCCGCAAGATCAAATTGTGTGGTCCGCTAAGCATATACTGCGCCGCACTCATAATTGTGTGTCCACACTTCCCCACCCTGCAAGCATGTTTTACACTCTGTATTCACTGTTTGTTTGCACTTGAATTATGAGTGACACATGTTGTTCCTTGTTACATAAAATGGCTAGATCTCGAGGCCGTGGAGATACGTCAAAAGGGAAGGGTGAACCTTCCAGAGGCCGAGGAAAAAGTACTTTACCCCTCGCCCTCCAAAATATAATCACCGAAAAGGCTACAGTCAGTCGAGGAAGAAACAAAAAGCCTTCCAAATCCAGTTCTTATGCCCCATCTAAGGAAGCATCGTAGGAGACTCAGTTCAAGGGCAGTCGGTTGTCCAATCAAAGCCACTGGGGAGGTATCAACTCCGGGATGAGCCTTCCACAACACACAGCACCTCCGAGGCCAGTCAGACTTCGGAGCCCTCCTCTACACCTATCCTTAAGGCACCAACTACTAAAATTGATGATATTCTGGAATGATAGCCGAGGGGGTGATACGGCAGTTGCCAGACTTGAGAGGTCGAAGAAGAAAGAGGTCTGGGAGGACCGATTTGTTAGTCTAGCTGCTTTCACCAGCTTCTGCGGGTGGTGGCCGGTGAGATATTTCACTCTTGAGCGATAGTTCCAACTAATTAAAAGACATTGACAAGTATAATCCAGCAGTACTGAGATAGTTCTGAGAATGGAAGGGGTGGATGCAGTTCGCTTAAAGTGTAGTGGACACCAAGGAGTATCTGGTTGGGGTGTTCTACGCCAATATGGCTCACATAAAGAAAAGGACCAAAGTGACAAAAGTGAGGAATCTAAAGGTGCAGTTCGACCAACACACACTAAACCCCTACTTGGGGTTTGAGGATGTTGAGCCGGCACAATACTTGGAGAAGCTAGCGATGGGTGATGCAGCTCGCCCATGGCTAGCTGAGATTCTTGCAGCCCTTGGGCCACCACCACCATGGATCACACCAGGGGTTGCCTTCCATCTCGGCTTTGAAGCCGGTGCATATGCCCTCTACTCCACTTTTTGGGTTGCGAGTCTCCCAGACACTGGAAAGCCTCAACAACTGGATGCAGACAGCTACTGCAAAGTTGTCTGACATATCCAATCATCTTGCAGCACAATAATCCATTTTGGCACCCCAGATTTCCCCCACAATTAAAGAAACATTGAAGAAGCTCTTGGAGAACCAGAACACGATTATGGCCACTCTGGTACAACATGGGTCAATAATAGAAGAGCTGGGAAAGGAAGTGAAGAAGATACGGAAGTCCTAGGCCTCCAAGAATTCAGTGGACAAGCTCCGGCGATAGGTTGCCAAGCTTGCAGCAGCCGGAGACATTCCATTTGATATGCTGATAGACTCGCACCACCCAGGCCCAGATCCTACAACACCTACAACACCAGCTGGCTAATCTGAGGAGCCAGAAATTGTTGTTGACACTGCCGAGGCAGTACATCAGATGTTCACCAACCCAGCACTCCCAGACTTGAGGATGATAGGATCAAGTTGGATGAGGCTGAGGTCGGTGCCACTGCTGGGGACACAGAGATGTCCACAGAGACATAGGGAGTTTTCTTCATTCTTACCCTTCCTTTACTCTTATTTTGTTAATCATTGTGGATAATGCTTATTTTTATTNGGGGGGGGGGGGGGGTAGAGTTTATTTGACATATTTTGATGATTCTATATTTTGATGATTGTGAGACATTTGTCCTGTAATTAACTTATTACTACTGTAACGACCCGACCTGTTGTTTTGAACTCTAGTGCATCGTGCAACGGTTTAAAGTCATGAGCAGCTCTGTTTCAGGTATTATGACCCGTGGGCATGGTCGGAATTGAATTTCGGAAAGTTTAGAGTTGATTTAGAAGGAAGATTCTCATTTCAGAAGCCTTAAATTGGAAGAATCAACTAAGATTGGAATTTTGAGTAAACGACCTCCGAATCAAGATCTGAAGGTTCTTGTAGGTTTGTATGATGATTTCGGACTTGGGAGTATGTCCAGATCGGGTTATGGATAACCCGGGATCATTTCGATACATATTGTGGAAGTCAGCATTTTTGAAGAATTTTATAATTTGGGCTTGAAGTGCATTTCAGTGTTGTTGATGTCCATTTGGGATTCCGAGTCTGGTAATAGCTTCGTATGGTGGTTCAGGAGTTAGGAGCGCGATCAGGAGTGAATTTGGAGGTCCGTGGGTCATTTTAAAGTCATTTGGACAAAGATAGGAATTGGAAGGTTTTTGAGAAATCTGACCGGAAGTGGAAGTTTTGATATCAAGGCCGGAATGCAATTCCGAAAGTTGGAGCAGGTCCGTAATGTTGAATATGACTTGTGTGTAAAATTTGGGGTCAATCGGGCGTGATTTGATAGGTTTCGGCATCGGATGTAGAAGTTGGAAAATTCTAAATTCATAAAGTTGGGATTTGAGTGCGATTCGTGGTTTCGATGTTGTTTGATGTGATTTGAGGCCTCGATCAAGTCCGCAATATGTTTTGGAACAGGTTGGTATGATTGGACGGGGTTCCGGGGGCCTTGGGTGGATTCCAGGTGGTTAATGGATCAAGTTGAGAGTTTGAAGAAGGCTGGAATTGCTGTCATCTGGTGTGATCCGCACCTGCGAGGATTTGGCCGCAGGTGCGGAGTCACAGGTGCGTCTTGGGTGCCGCAGGTGCGAGAGTGGGCAGGCTTGCCGGGGACCACAGGTGCGATGGAATTTCCGCACCTGCGAAGCCGCAGGTGCGGATAATGGGGCGCAGGTACGATTTTGGGCTGGAGTTGAGGCCGCTGGTGCAGAAATCGTCCTGGGCAGAATGTTTTAAAACACGGTTCTTGGTTCATTTTTCTCATGGCTTAGGCGATTTTAGGAGAGCTTCAAGAGATGATTCCTTCATGCAATGTCAAGGTAAGTAACTCCTTCATGCCTCTAAGTTAAATACAAGATTTTATGTATGGATTAGGCATGGAAATTGGTAGGAATTTGGGAAATATTGAAGAAACCTAGAAAATGGAAAATTGGATTCTTAGCCACGAATTGAGCATGAATAATTGAGTAAATTGTATATTTGAGTTAGTAAGGCTATGGGTAGAATATATCTTCGAAAAATTTCGGATTTCCAGGCACGTGGGCCCGAGGGCATTTTCGTCATTTCTCGGAGTGGGGTTGGGAAAGTATATAATTTGGATTTGTTGTGAGTATGAGGATGAATTTTCATTGCTTATCCGTTATGTTGTAGTTTCGGAGCGTTGTGCGTCCGTTGGAGTCGTCAGAAGGGGCTTGGAGGCCGGTTATGGAATCTCGGAGCGAGGTAAGTCTCCTTTCTAACTTTGTGAGGGAATCATCCCCCTAGGTGAATTAATTCAGTATATGCTATTATCTTCGGGGGCTACGTACACACAAGGTGGCGGGAGTCCGTGCGTAGCTTCTATTATGCCATGTCCGGGTAGTCTAGGACCCACTAGCATGCCTTATGTGTTGTACTTGTAAACCTGCTTGTAATATTAAACTACTAATATAACCAAAATTGTTATTTAATATCTAAAGAAGACTAGAGTCCATTTTCCTAATCATCTAGAAAGAGAATTGATTTCCTCTGCAGATAATTGTGTACCTGGTAGGGCTGTATTATGGAATATCATTAGACTTGACAAATGAGTTTCAAAACAAAGATTTAAAAACTATATCTCATGTTCCTTTAAGAAGGATGTTTACAACTTTCCTGAGAAAAACTGCTTTCATGATAAAATACGGAATTATTATGTGGATATGTGTTACTTTGGGTGCCTGAGTCGCATGTATGATTCGCGAGCAGGATGACCCTGTATTTGTGTGTATTCATATGAGCACCTGAGTCGCAGGTATGATTTGCGAGCAGGCTAGCCTTATTATTTTAACCGCGTCGCATGATCGATTCGCGAGCGGGGCAGATAGATGCATCTATGGTTTGGGCCGTTCGACCCTCGGCAGTGCACAGTTTATGTTTATGTTGATTCGGGCCGTCGACCCTCGGCATTTCTTGCGCATGATATTTACTACGTAGTTGCTATGATTTTTCCCTAATTACTGGCCTGGGATTTTTTAGTTGTCAATTGAAATGACAGAGATTTAAAGTTATTAAAAATGATTTTTGAGAAGAAGTTGTTCCTTCCTGTCGATTTATTGTCATTTGATTAAATCACCCATGTTGATTAATTATTATTAATATGACGAAGATATAAAGTGTTAAACGTGAACGGAGTTGAAAATACTTATTTCTGATTTTAATAAATTGCCTATGATAATCATGCTTAGTGTCACACTTAATATTCTAAATTGACCTTTAGTAAGTGTCTAATTTGACCTCTCGTCACTACCTCTCTGAGGCTAGGTGAGCGACTTACTGAGTTTACATTTTTTTGTACTCATGCTGCACTTGCTGTGCATTTTATTGCACAGGTACTTTCATAGCGAATGTGAAGGATTCAGAGACTTAGCGAGCTGCATCATCCGGAGCCGATCCGCAGCTAACAGAGTCTCCCTCGTACTGTATTTATTTTTCATTTTAAATTTCCTTGTCCAATTTGTATTTCTGACAGGCTTGGTAATGATTGTATAAATTCTTAGAAATTGCTCATGTACTTGTGACACCAAGTTGTGGGGTATGTTGGGGTATATATGCTACAGTGTATTATTCAAACTATTATTTTTAAATTAACAAGATTTTATTTGTTAATATGTAATAAAGTGAAAGGAAATGCTTCTTCATAAATGTTAAAAATAGGAAAATTATTTCAATTAATTAATGATTGGCTTGCCTGACAATGATGTCCGGCGCCATCACGACCGTATGGATTTTGGGTCGTGACGACCTGGTATTAGAGCACTAGGTTCCTGTAGGTTCACGAGTCATGAGCAAGTCTAGTAGAGTCTTGTGGATTGGTACGGAGACGTCTGTACTTATCTTCGAGAGGCTACGGGGCTGTTAGGATTACTTCCCTTCTTGATTCCTAATCGTGCGATTTGATTCCCTTAAGGTTTATGCCTAAGTTTATTCTTACTCAATCATACGCGTCGCGAAGGGCTTGCTATGAATCAGGAATTTGAGGAATTGAAATGGTGCTACGAATGTAATTCGAGATGTTTCCATGTATAATTGGTTGGGGTTGTTGTTATGGCCTTGCAAGAGAATATTATGTTGTTTCAGCTCAGCAGCTGTGTTTTCTGGGAGCCTTAAGGCTATGCTCAAGTAGTGATGATGCTTTCGATTGGTTATCACGCGATGTCGATATGATGATAGAATGTTTGCCCGTATGTTGGGGGTGATGAATGGTTTGAAGGGAGGTCTTCTCAGAGTGTGATTTCGAGATTTCGGTATTTTAGTTCCGGCAGAGGGGAGGAATTTGGATTATGAAAGGTCCGGTAGGGGTTGATTAAGTAGTATGACTTGGTGTCTTCAAGTGAGGTGGGGTATGCACCTGTGACGTGAAGTATTTGTCATTGATCGAATGGAATGTGTTACGTTTGTCGGTGCTATGGTTTCTTCGGTTGCGTGGGGTCAGAGTACTGGGAAGAAGTATTGAAGAATGCGGTTGGCAGAGAATGATCCTGAATTGAGGCTAGGCAGTGGCTCCACTTCTAGGAGGCTAGGTGTAAGAAGCGGAAGTCGAGCAGTCGCAAAGTGGGGGAGCGGAAGCATAGCTTGGAATTTGAAGATATTGTCGCGCATTTAATGGATGTCCATGAGGAGTGGATGGACTAGTAAAGTTGGTAAATGAAGCGGGGCATAGGATGGGTTATTGAAGTCGCAGAGAGCGTGCATTTCAAAACCGTTGGAGGGTGTCTGCGGGTGATTTCCACAGGTGGGTCATCTCCCGTGAATAGGGTAGCGGTAGCATGGTTGGCAGGTCTCGATGAAGGGTTCTAGTGGCTATTCGGTAGGGGCGGAATGTGTGAATGATGCTAGAGAATTTGAGTATTTAGGGAGTCCTAGCGAGAGAATTTGGACGGATTGGTTGAGCAAGATAGTGTTATCAAAGGAGAAAGGATCTCGGAAGGGTCTAAAGTGGTGCAAGGAGTAGCATCGGGCTAAGTGGGGGAGTCCCACAATCTGCAGTTGGGTTGTAGGGTTGTCTTCCCATAGGGTTGCGGATTGTCGGCGTGTTGGCATGTTGTTTCAGCTAAGGGAAAGGGGTAAAATGGTTATTGTGCGTGGGATTTTATGAATGTGTACAAAAGTTGGCCCTGTCGGGCCAGGGTTAGGCTTTGGAAGATTCAAAATTTATGCTTAAGGCATGGGCGAGTTGTAAGGATAGTGACTCGGTCACATGGTTCCTTGAAGGGGGTGTTCATGTGCTAGATGAGATTTGGAGTTGATTGCATTCGGGGCCAGTCAGAGTGGGTGACTCTCAATAGCGGTCCTAGTGAGTTCAGAAGTCAAGAATGCAGCGTTTAAGGATTTCAAGCAGCAATATGATCGAGAATCGAGCTTTTGCAGAGTAATTTCTGAGAAAAAGGAGGATGGTTGGAATGTTCTATGATATGCTTTAGCATGCAGGATAGTCTTGGAGGAGTGAGAGAAATAAACTTCGGATTGAAGAAAGATTATTAGAAGGGTATGACACGGGTTGCGGGATTTAGGCAGCATAGTCTCGTGAATCAAGGTCACTCGGGATGAGTAAGGGTTGAGTTTGCTATGAGTTGAAGGGAGTTTATATTATTCCCGAAGCAATTGAAGATGGTTAAAAGAAGATAGATTGATTAGACATGGTTGAAATGGCACGTTTGCGGCAGTGATCAGTTCCTTCGGTGTGATTAAGTTATGCATGTGGTTTGTGCCGGTGTGTGCGGGGCTTGTCGGCCGTTGTAATGGATTCCACGTGGGAGCATATGAGTGATATGGCGTGTCAGGTATAGGCGGATCCCGGAAGGGTTATAGTGGTATAGACTACTACTTAAGGATTTGCATGTAGGGTGGTTGTGGGAATTCACTCGTGTGTTGAGATGGTACTCTTGAATTGAGTTAGGTAAAAGGTTTCTATATGATGAAGTGTTCACCCTATTGGTGGTTCAGAAATTATGATGGAAATTCTTGCGCTACCTCATATTTTCATGTTAGGTGTGGTAAGCAATATGTACTGGGAGTAAGAATCGAGATTGTGGTTCGGTGAATAGGGATGTCATGATCTCGGAAGAGCAAGAAAAAGTGATTGGAAAGTTCAGAGTAAGCTGGTGTTATCTTCAGTGTAACCTGAGATTGATATTCGGTTGAGGAGGCTTTGTACTGTTACGCCCACTGTTTTCGTACGTGAGAGTACATCGTAAGTCAATTGATATAAGCTCAGAAATAAGATTATATTTGATGGAATATAAAGTAAGTTAATCATGTTACATTGGAGGTTACAAATATTTAAGATCATGAATAACGAGTACCAAGAGGGTTGGAAAGCTTAGAAGCTAAACCAATTGAAGAAAATAAGTTTCGTCGAAAGTCGACGAGTTTGGAATGTTATAACATGTACTTTAGGGTGAGACTATGGTTCATTACATGATAAGGAGGTTATTCTATGAGTTAATTTTTATTGTATTATAGTTGTGTTCTACATTTTGAAGTAACGCAAGTTGTGGAACAAAAGTCGGCAAAGGTCTTCACAAGTTACACTCATAATGTGCTTAAAATTAGGTCAAATGTAACTGAGATTTTCTTCCAATATACTTGTATTGGATAATCTAGCAACCAAATTTAATATCTATGAGTCTAGTTTCCAATGCATTAAACCTATCATCGATATGACGTAGGAGTAGAGAGATATTTGCAGTTTTGCGAGACTGCTGCAAACATCATAAGTGACAAGTAGGTGGATCACTAGAGCTTTTTGAAAAATACATTTCATGTGCTATATGAGGTCTTATTGGGAAATATAATATACTAAATTTAAGGTCTTGTAATTTAGTTTCCAACGCTCTTAACCGTTCGTTCATACGACATCATGATAAAAAGATATAAGCATCGGAAGATGGACCAATCCTAGGGTGCCAAGCTAGCACCTCTTTAACTTTTCCAAACTTGATATATATAAACCTTAGGTCGGCTTTCTGTTCATTATTCAGCATAAAACGACCAGAGAACACCCATAAACATAACCTCAAGCTATCTTCTATGGTTTCAAAGAAGATTATCATTCCGGGCAAGAAATCGAGAAGCAATAACATCAAAACGATCCCTACGACGTAACTGTCATTATACCGCCTCTCCTTTTTCTTTGTAGTTAGAGTTTTTGAAGGTACTTCATAGTTAAGAAACATCTAATATCTGTATTTAAGTTTTTAAATATCAAGGAAGGTTGATATATATGTTTCCTAATAGTTAGAACTCACGGGACGGTGATCGGAAGCTGTGAGTTCGAGTTATTTGACTTGTAGCGGACTATTTTGTGTTGTTGTTGGGCTGCGTGTTTTACTAATGTTTTGTGGAGTTTTGTAGGAGGAAGAGTATGGAGAAACACCATATAGATGTAGGGTTGTGAGCTGGTCGTTCGTTGTAACATTTTCGGGTCATTTGACAGGACTACGGTGGTCGTCTTATGTGTGAAGTGATTCGGTTGTGTGTGGACTGTTTTGGGAGGCTCAATATGATTATTATTGACGTTGTTTGGGCTGTTTGGTGATTGTTTTGACTTTTGTAAAGTCATATAAATAGGGGAGGTGTTGTCCGTTTTATCGTAAAATAGGTTGTGGTCGATGCATAATAGTTATGACGCTTAAACGATAACGATAGTGTCATCTCTTATTGTAGATTAAGGAGTTGTGAAATTTGTGTAGCTTGAGGTTGGGGAAGTATATACAAGGTATATGAGGCTATCCCTTTCCTTCTTTTGCACGACTCGGATTGTACATAATTCAATGAATGAGCTTCCAAAGATACTCTACTCTTAGAAGCTAGTAGTACTTACATTGTTTCCCTTCTTATGGAACAATTGATGTTGAGGTTGCTTCTCTTATTCTTATGTTATCGATGTTGTTGGTACTTCCTGATTCTTATAAGATTCTCGATGAAGAGTTAGCCCTAATGATGTGTACGTAGAATATCGACCTTACGTTGCTCTGCAATGTTCAGAACATGATTCCAATGAGTCCTGCATGCATTATATATATGTATATATTTTTGTCTACCGAGCCGTGCTATAGTCGGCCGGGTATGGCACCTATTGTGCAAACACTGATCAGTTGGGTTTATCGAGTCCTCTTTGAGGCCGGGTATGATATGATGATGATGATGCCCACAGAGGCGGATGTTTAAAAAGATTATGTGTATATATGTATCATGCATTTCATGTTAATGTCTCTTAGAAGCACTCAGATGCTACAGGTTATATCTCCTACATATCCTTTTACATTACTGCTCTTATTTATGCTTTCCTGCCTTACGTACTCAGTACTTTATTCGTATTGACGTCCTTTTATTTGTGGACCCTGATTGTCGTACTGCAGGTCCTGATAGACAGTTAGATAAAGCTCCCCCACCACAATAGGCTTTCCAGTTCAGCGGTTATAGGCGAGATCCCTTCTCCGGACTTGCCGTGGTCTTGGTATGTATTTTTGTTATAGATATTATGGGTAATTCGGGGCCCTGTTCCGGCTATGTTGCATTACTTATGCTCTTTTAGAGGCTCATAGACAGGTGTCGACTCATGTATAGTTTGGTATGCCTTGTTGGCTAATTTTTGTTGTATAGTCTTTCATGGCAGCGTTGTAGCTCGTACCTTTTATGTAGTTCCTTAGCAATCTTGTCATCCCATGTGATGTATGTTCATGATCCTTATCTAANCGATAGAATACAGTATCGAGTGCCAGTCATGCCTCCCCTAGTTTGGGGCGTGACAAACTTGGTATCAGAGCAGGTCGTATCCCAGGGAGTCCATGAGCCGTGTCTAGTAGAGTCTTGTTTATGGGTGTGTTGTGCACCACACTTATAAGCAAGAGTCTATAGGGCATTTAGGACTGTTACTCTTTCTTCTTACTCTAGATCGTGTGGTAGAGCTCAATCGTAAGAACTCAATTTCCTCAAATCTATCTTATTTATAATACGACGATGCATACATCTAGACATATGGATGGTAAGAGATTGCAATGTGACTCTGGAAGAGTTGAGTCAGAGGAACTCAATTTTGCATCATGCTTATGATGAGTAAATGTGAGGGCTTCAGCAGATCATGTGTGTACTAAGATGTGTTAGTTTCTTAATAAGGAGCTCTAAGGAAATAATATCTATCTACCCATATGGTAAAAAGAAATAAGAGAATCAGAAGGTAGATACGAGTTTTAGCAAGTAAAAGAAGCAAGATAAAGAATGGTACGAGGTACCTAGTTAATAAAGATTATCAGTATTTATAATTCTGGCAGAGAAATATAAGCATTTTTAGTTACTTTCAACCGTAACAGATATCTACAATTGTCCATACCAATCTTAATTATGCCCTATGGGAGCTAACTGAAATAATTTAAGAGAAGGATAGGATATCAGGATCCAGCTGGGATTAGAGTAACCGAAAAATGTGGATAGATTGTTATCATTATTTAACTTTTTTGAAGGGTAGTGCAAAACATGGTAATAGTTCTCATTTGGAGATAGCCATATGGTCACTCTAGAATAGAACAGTAAGATATGAATACTAGAATATTCAGAAATTTCAGAAGATAGGCACTAGGATCCTAGAAGGGATAAATATTTGCCTTAGTATGATTCCAGCCACTAGTAAAGAAAAAAAAAGAATGTTAGGTGTCCCGAAGAGCCAGTGATATGAAGCAGGGGGGAGCTAAATGTGAAAGAAAGTCATGTTGAATTCTTTATAATAGGCGATAGACAGAGATATTATCATGAGAATAAGAAGAGAGTAAAAGAAACATTATGAGTAAGATGTGATAAATGAGTGATAGAGGTAAATCAGAATATGGTATAATGATAAAGTCTATAGTCAAGTGAAGGGAAAAAAAATAAGAGGAGACAGGCCTTGAGACAATTAAAAAGTGTAAGCCATAAAGCCATACCCTAATTTCGAGAAATGAGTTGGTGACTCACACGTGATTACCATAAGGAAAAGTTAGACCCCCCAAATAATAGAAATTAGTATGGGATAGTAACAAGAAAAAAAAATCGAACATGAATTAGGGATCAAAGGAATTGGTAATAGTCGACACCGTTTCAAAGATAGTGTTTCTCCAATAATAGAATGAACAATAGAAGAATAACCTTTAAAGGTCATTCACGAAGACGCTTCCCTAAAGCAAGCACTATGAGCAGAGTTAAGCTTAAGGGGCTAAATGTGCCAGTTATACCACGTGTCACCCTTGTGTGTACGAAATTCAATTATACCTGGTGTAGAAGGGTTACCACAAGGCGAGTAATGTCTGTGAAGATGTAGAAACAAAATTCCAAAGATGAAGAGGTAAATATCGAATGGTAAAGGAAGAATGTGGTTAAAAGGTGAAAGGAATAAGATTTCATTTATTCATATCCTACAGATATAATATAACTCCAGAACATTATGAAAGCATGATGTTGGGGAGAATCAATAAGGGTTTCGCACTCGATGATATTGGTATATAAGTGGGAATGAAAACTTGATACATAAGGATCCCGTATAAGAGGTAAGTTAAGACAAAGGACATAACCCAAGAGGCGTTACATAAAATAAAGATATGAGAGTGGAGCAATGGGTAGTCAGTACTTGATTCAGGAAGAGCCTAGTTATGGATAGATAGGAGGATATAGGAAAATTAGTAGATCATGCAAGATAAACGTAGTGAAACCCAGCATAGGAAATTCAGTCACTTAGATATAAAATTGTAATCCTCGAGAAATATTCAGACAGGAGTGGGGGTAGTAGAAGGTACAATATAAGTGTTACCGAAATAAAAGAGAGTGCCATAATGGAGACAACTGAAATTTCAATTCATAAGAAACCCTACAAGCACAAGGGCATGGAGGTAAGTAACTAAGGATAATGATAGGCGAGTAAGAACATCAGAAATACTGTGGGATATACAATGTAATAAGGTCTCAGCTTTATAAGAGTTAGAAGTTCTTCCCTAAGTACTACAACGAAAGACTAGCTGAGGAAATAAGGAAGCAGGCTTCAACATAAGCATAGTAACCTAAACTAGAAATGGTCTTGTAACAGCAGTCTCACTATAATGTTGTATGCATTCCATAAGAAAGTGGAACCTATCGTAGCTAATGAACGGAAGAAAAAAAAATCAATCAAAAGTTGATAATTGAGATCATATGAGTTACAGGGAACTCCCGTATTCATGGGCACTAAGATAGGCCAAGTATCCATGCAGCAAGTGGCAGAACGACCAGGAAAAGTAATTGTTTACATTTAAAGACAACTAAGAAAGCGTGAAAGGAAATATATGGTGCTAACATGATAAAAGGAAGGTTACGAGTAGAATAAGTAGATGTGTGTAGGTCGCAAGCTAAAGTATGGCAGAGCAACAAGGTTTTAGCTAGGCAGGAGTAAGGATAAGAAAAGGTGTGTGAGAAGGTGAAGAGAATAGGTAATTCCTCGGGATTAAACCCATCACAACAAGAGAGCTGATGGTTTCCATACAGTTATAAAAAGCTCAGTATATCATGAGTGAACTCAAAGGAGTTTAAAACTAGGAGCATTTAGAAGAGATAGAATGCTACCATGGTAGTAAAGTAAGGGTGTAATTGTGATAAATGATAAGAGGATGACGTTTAGACCTTTGATTGAGTAATGATTTAGAGTACAAGCATTTCATGAACTGCACGTGATTAGAATACCCCCATAAGATGGATCATATTGTGATGCTATGAAATATAGGTATTGCATTATAGTATCGTCCCTAAGTGGATCAGGAAAATCACTTTCAGATGTTCCCCGATGAGACGTGAGCCCTAGTGACGATATATTACATAAAAGATTTTAAATTACCAGTGGTAAATTATAGATCAATATGAAGGTGAATCAACAATGAATGGATGAAAGTTACAAAGTATGAGATGAGATTATGCTGTCATTATTAAGATGGACGGTAATAAGAAAGCATTAAATGGCTTAGATTTATACATATAGGATAAGCGGTGAGAGAAAAACCTGGAGATGGGTGGCAAGTCTCCATAATAATAAACCGAAGTAAGATTTATGGTATAGTATAACCTACCTAGTAGTGGTAAAGCCATAAGAATAGATAACGGAGGCTATGAAACAAGATATAGCAATAGTCATAAGTTCAACAAAAAACCAAACAAAGAACTTTAGTACACCTATAGATGCCCAGAGGGACATCTTGTCATAGTACAATATATGTTCACCAAATGAATCCTAAAGATAGGTTAAAAGCTAACAAGAAATTAAAAAAAAGGGAGATAAGAGTCGCATTGGCGCACATTCAAGGTTAGAATTGTCTAGGCTGCATGAAAGAAGGTATAAATTGTTACGACATTGAAAGGAGTTCGACCACAAGTCGTGGTGTGAGAAAGAGGCCTAAAGGGGGGAATGTTCTAGCCTTTGGATTTATTCATCGAACAACTCCCTAGATGGAAAAGACAATATTAAATTATTTGTAAGAGTTATTGCTTAAGATATGGAAAAGTGCATTAGTCAACATTCGAGGACGAATGTTCCAAA
>ML391824.1:0-68986 GCA_005239525.1 Nicotiana knightiana | reverse complement strand
ATGGAATATAAAGTAAGTTAATCATGTTACATTGGAGGTTACAAATATTTAAGATCATGAATAACGAGTACCAAGAGGGTTGGAAAGCTTAGAAGCTAAACCAATTGAAGAAAATAAGTTTCGTCGAAAGTCGACGAGTTTGGAATGTTATAACATGTACTTTAGGGTGAGACTATGGTTCATTACATGATAAGGAGGTTATTCTATGATTTAATGTTTATCGTATGATAGTTGTGTTCTACATTTTGAAGTAACGCATGTTGTGGAACAAAAGTCGGCAAAGGTCTTCACAAGTTACACTCATAATGTGCTTAAAATTAGGTCAAATGTAACTGAGCTTTTCTACCAATATACTTGAAACTATTGGATAATGTACCTACCAAATTTAATATCTATGAGTCTAGTTTCCAATGCATTAAACCTATCATCGATACGACGTAGGAGTAGATAGATATTTTCAGTTTCGCGAGACTGCGCAGACATCATAAGTGACAAGTAGGTGGATCGCTAGAGCTTTTTGAACAATATATTTCATATGCTATATGAGGTCTTATTGGGAAATATAATATACAAAATTGAAGGTCTTGGAATTTAGTTTCCAACGCTCTTAACCGTTCGTTCATACGACATCAGGATAAAAAGATATAAGCGTCGGAAGATGGACCAATCCTAGGGTGCCAAGCTAGCACCTCTTTGACTTTTCCAAACTTGATATATATAAACCTTAGGTCGGATTTCTCTTCATTATTCAGAATAAAACAACCAGAGAACACCCATAAACATAACCTCAAGCTATCTTCTAAAGTTTCAAAGAAGATTATCATTCCGAGCAAGAAATCGAGAAGCAATAGCATCAAAATGATCCCTATGACGTAAGTGTCATTATACCGCCTCTCCTTTTTCTTTGTAGTTAGAGTTTTAGAAGGTACTTCATAGTTAAGAAACGTATAATATCTGTATTTAAGTTTTTAAATATCAAGGAATGTTGATATATATGTTTCCTAATAATTAGAACTCACGGGACGGTGATCGGAAGCCGTGAGTTCGAGTTATTTGACTTGTAGCGGACTATTTTGTGTTGTTGTTGGGATGCGTATTTTTCTACTGTTTTGTGGAGTTTTTGAGGAGGAAGATTATGGAGAAACACCATATATATGTAGGGTTATGAGCTGGTCGTTCGTTGTAACATTTTCGGGTCGTTTGACAGGACTACGGTGGTCGTCTTATGTGTGAAGTGATTAGGTTGTGTGTGGACTGTTTTGGGAGGCTCAATATGATTATCATTGATGTTGTTTGGGCTGTTTGGTGATTGTTTTGAATTGTTTAAAGTCATATAAATAGGGGAAGTGTTGTCCGTTTCATCGTAAAATAGGTTGTGGCCGTTACATTATAGTTATGACGCTTAAACGATAACGATTGTGTCGTTTCTCTTATTCTAGATTAAGGAGATGTGACATTTGTGTAGCTTGAGGTTGGGGCAGTATATACAAGGTATGTGAGGCTATCCCTTTCCTTCTTTTTCATGACTCGGATTGTACATAATTCAATGAATGAGCTTCCAAAGATACTCTACTATTAGAAGCTAGCAGTACTTACATTGTTTCCCTTATTATGGAACAATTGATGTTGAGGTTCCTTCTCTTATTCTTATGTTATCGATGTTGTATGTACTTCCTGATTCTTATAAGATTCTCGATGAAGAGTTGTCCTTAATGATGTGTACGGAGAATATCGACCTTATGTCGCTCCGAAATGTTCAGAACATGATTCCAATGAGTCATGCATGCATTATAGATATGTATCTATTGTAATCTACCGAGCCGTGCTATCGGGTATGGTACCTTTTGTGAAACCACTGATCAGTTGGGTTTACTGAGTCCTCTTTGAGGTCGAGTATGATATGATGATGATGATGATGCCCACAGAGGCGAATGTTCTATGATGATGATGATGCCCACAGAGGCGGATGTTTAAAAAGATTATGTGTATATATGTATCATACATTTCATGTTAATGTCTCTTAGAAGCACTCAGATGCTACAGGTTGTATTTCCTACATCTCCCTTTACATTACTGTTCTTATTTTTGCTTTCCTGCCTTACGTACTCAGTACTTTATTCGTACTGATGTCATTTTATTTGTGGACGCTGCATGTCGTGCTGCAGGACCTGATAGACAGGTAGATAAAGCTCCCCCACCATAATAGGCTTTCCAGTTCTATGGTTATAGGCGAGATCCCTTCTCCGGACTTACCGTGGTCTTTGTATGCATTTTTGTTATAGATATTATGGGTATGCCGGGGCCCTGTTCCGGCTATGTTTCATTACTTATTCTCCTTTAGAGGCTCATAGATAGGTGTCAACTCATGTATAGTTTGGTATGCCTTGTTGGCTAATTTTTGTTGTATAGTCTTTCATGGCAGTGTTGTAGCTCGTACCTTTTATGTAGTTCCTTAGCCATCTTGTCATCCCATGTGATGTATGTTCATGATCCATATCTACCATTTATATTGATCGCGTTATCCCTTAAAGATAATAAGAAGATTAGATAAAATGTACGTTAGTGCTCGGCAAGTATGGCCCGGGTGCTAGTCATCATCCTCCAGTTTGGGTCGTGACATGTACCCTGGTTATGGGTTCTTGATTTGTCTTCCAATGGTGGATTGTGGGGTGTTTTTCCCGGCTATGATGGTTGTTCTCGCGTATTAAGAGAGAAAGTGGGTTAATGTGGACCCAGGAAAAGCTATTAGCTTAGTTTGGTGCGAGCAAGGTAGACTCGGTGTTTGTGGGTGGATTTAAATATGACTATGGGCTCCGTATGAGCCAAGCATGTTCATTTCAGCATAGCGCTCCTCAAGTAGGGGTGTTGGGATATCAGGTGATTGTTCCATCTTCGTGAAATCCATGTGTTATTATGATTGTGACGTGTGAGTTGTGAAACGGCTTGATAATTTCTTATGTGTTGAGGTCCCGCGTAGTGATGATGTTATGTGAGCAGGATGGCTCTTGAGATCCAGAGTATATGTATATGTCGCACCTCAGTTGTGCTCGAGTTTTGTAAGCATATGGCTTTATCAGTCTCCCCAGGATGGTATTATGCACTTAGCATGCTTATGATCGATATTCAGAAATTTGTAATAGTGAGCACTTCAGCTCCGTGTATGTTTCCTTACGTGAATTTTATGTTATCTAGATCAGGTGTCACGCTGCCACAGTTATGTTATTTGGATTGGGTGGCACGCTGCCACGATTATGTTATTTGGATCGGGTGGCACGCCGCCACGGGCATGATATTTGGATCGGGTGGCACGCCATCACGGTTATGTTATCTGGATCGGGTTGCACACCGCAACAGTGTGATGATGAGTCAGGTTCCTATATTTATTTCCTTGTGTTGTACTTCCTATTTTCTGAGAAAGTTCATATTGGTTGCGTGAGTTGAATAGTCCCTTCCTGAGTCATTTCTTATTATCATGTTCGAGTTATGGCCTCTTGGCGCAATGTGGTATCATGTGAGGATGTTAGTCATGTTTGGGGTGATTTTTTGTCTGGGCAGTTCATGTTGGGCGAGAAGAGATTTTCAGATCAGGGATCAGTGCGATACGGTTATGTGAAGTGTATATTAAAGAACAAATACCATTATTCAGGTTCGTAATGAAGTGATGATTCTAGTCAAGATGAGGCATTCAAGGATTGGTTAAGTCTGCAGTTGGGTATGAATTTCTGCATATCTCCTCCGTTGTGGTGGTATCGCCAGCATTATAGCGGGATGTATATATATGTCATGAAGTACATTAGGAGCATCAGATTCGTGAAATTTTGGCTATTAAGGTTCAGGGAACGTCATTGTGGTTAGATTATAAATCTTGCGGTGCATGGCGCTAATTCAGCAAAGGTATGCAGTCATGTTCGGGTATGTTGTGGTAGTCGATACAGTGTTTATATATTGGAACTAGGCCTGGCAGAGGAAATTTCTAGTGTTGGAACTAGGTTCTGAGATTATTATATGGATGTAAGAAGAATCTTCAGATTTGATTAAGCTAATGTACTCATCTGGGTTGTGGTAGCACGGGAGGTGCTCGAGGTGTTAAGCAGTGATTTCAGATAACTCCATATCAGTTCTTAGCAGGTTCGAGGATGAACATCGGTTTAAGTGAGGGAGAATGTAACAACCCGACTGGTCATTTTGAACTCTAGTGTGTCGTGCAGCGGTTTCAAGTCGTGAGTACCTCCGTTTAAGGTATAATGACCCGTGGGCGTGGTCGGAATTGAATTTCGGAAATTTTAGAGTTGATTTGGAAGAAAGATTCTCATTTCAGAAGCCTTAAATTGGAAGAATCAACTAAGATTGGAATTTTGAGTAAACGACCTCCGAATCAGGATCTGAAGGTTCCTGCAGGTTTGTATGATGATTTTGGACTTGGGCGTATGTCCGGATTGGGTTTTGGATAACCCGGGAGCGTTTTGATACATATTGTGGAAGTCAGCATTTTTGAAGAATTTCATAAATTTGTGCTTGAAGTGCATTTCAGTGTTGTTGATGTCCGTTTGGGATTTCGAGTCTGGGAATAGCTTCGTATGGTGATTCTGGAGTTGGGAGCGCGATCGGGAGTGAATTTGGAGGTCTGTAGGTCATTTTGAAGTCATTTGGCTAAAGATAGGAATTTGAAGGTTTTTGAGAAATCCGACCGGAAGTGGAAGTTTTGATATCGAAGTCATAATGCGATTCCGGAAATTGGATCAGGTCCGTAATGTTGAATATGACTTGTGCGCAAAATTTGTGGTCAATCCGGCGTGATTTGATAGGTTTCGGCATCGGATGTAGAAGTTGGAAAATTCTAAGTTCATAAAGTTGGGATTTGAGTGCGATTCGTGGTTTCGATGTTGTTTGATGTGATTTGAGGCCTCGAGAAAGTCCGCATTATGTATTGGAATAGGTTGGTATGATTGGACGGGGTCCTGGGGGCCTCGGGTGGATTCCGGGTGGTTAACAAATCAAGTTGAGAGTTTGAAGAAGGCTGGAATTGCTGTCATCTGGTGTGATCCGCAACTGCGAGGATTTGGCCAAAGGTGAGGAGCCGCAGGTGCGGCTTGGGCACCGCAGGTGAGAGAGTGGGAAGGCTTGGCTGGGGACCGCAGGTGCGATGGAATTTCCGCACTTGCGAAGCCGCAGGTGCGATTTTGGGCTGGAGTTGAGGAAGCCGCAGGTGCGGGAGATTGGTCGCACCTGCGGGATCGCAGGTGCGGAGGTAGGACCGCAGGTGCGGAAATCGTCCTAGGCAGAATGTTTTAAAACAAGGATCTTGGTTCATTTTTCTCATGGCTTCGGGGATTTTAGGAAAGCTTCAAGAGATGATTCCTTCATGAAATGTCAAGGTAAGTAACTCCTTCATGCATCTAAGTTAAATACAAGATTTTATGAATGGATTAGGCATGGAAATTTGTAGGAATTTGGGAAATATTGAAGAAACCTATAAAAGGGAAAATTGGATTCTTAGCCACGAGTTGAACATGAATATTTGAGTAAATTGTATATTTGAGTTAGTAAGGCTATGGGTAGAATATATCTTCAAGAATTTCGGATTTAAGGGCACATGGGCCCGAGGAAATTTTTGTCATTTCTCGGAGCGGGGTTGGGAAAGTATATAATTTGGATTTGTTGTGAGTATTAGGATGAATTTTCATTTCTTTGCCGTTATGTGGTAGTTTCGGAGCGTTATGAGTCCGTTGGAGTCGTCGGAAGGGCTTGGAGGCCGGTTATGGAATCTCGGAGCGAGGTAAGTCTCCTTTCTAACTTTGTGAGGGGGAATCATCCCCCTAGGTGAATTAATTCAGTACATGCTATTATCTTCGGGGGGCTACGTACGCACGAGGTGACGGGAGTCCGTGCGTAGCTACTATTATGCCATGTCCGGATAGTCTAGGACCCACTAGCATGCCTTATGTGTTGTACATGCAATCCTGCCTGTAATATTAAACTACTAGTATAATCGAAATCGTAATTGAATATCTAAAGAAGACTAGAGTCCATTTTCCTAATCATCTAGAAAGAGGATTGATTTTCTCTGTGGCTAATTGTGTACCTGGTAGGGTTGTATTATGGAATATCATTAGACTTGACAAATGAGTTTTAAAACAAAGATTTAAAAACTATATTTCAATGTTCCTTTAAGAAGGATTTTTACCACTTTCCTGAGAAAAACTGCTTTCTTGATAAAATACGGATTTATTATGTGGATATGTGTAACTTTGGGTGCCTGAGTCGCATGTATGATTCGCGAGCAGGATGACCCTGTATTTGTGTGCATTCATATGAGCACCTGAGTCGCAGGTATGATTTGCGAGCAGGCTAGCCTTATTATTTTAACCGCGTCGCATGATCTATTCGTGAGCGGGGCAGATAGATGCATCTATGGTTCAGGACATTCGACCCTCGGTAGTGCACAGTTTATGTTTATGTTGGTTCGGGCCGTCAACCCTCGGCATTGCTTGCGCATGATATTTACTACGTAGTTGCTATGATTTTTTCCTGATTATTGGCATGGGATTTTTTAGTTGTCAATTGAAATGACAGAGATTTAAACTTATTAAAAAATATTTTTGAGAAGAAGTTGCCTTCCCGTCGATTTATTGTTATTTGATTAAATCACCCACGTTGATTAATTGTTATTAATATGACGAAGATATAAAGTGTTAAATGTGAACGGGGTTGAAAATACTTATTCCTGATTTTAATAAATTGCCTATGGTAATCATGCTTAGTGTCACACTTAAATATTCTAAATTGACCTTTAGTAAGTGTCTAATTTGACCTCTCGTCACTACCTCTCTGAGGTTAGGTGAGAAACTTATTGAGTACACGTTGTTTTTGTACTCATGCTGCACTTGCTGTGCATTTTGTTGCACAGGTACTTTCATAGAAAATGTGGAGGATTCGGAGACTTAGGCAAGCTGCATCATCCGGAGGTGATCCGCATCTGGCAGAGTCTCCCTCGTACTGTATTTATTTTTCAGTTTAAATTTCCTTGTCCAATTTGTATTTCGGATAGGCTTTGTAATGATTGTATAAATTCTTTGAAATTGCTCATGTACTTGTGACACCAGGTTCTGGGGTATGTTGGGGTATATATGCTAAAGTGCAGTATTCAAACTATTATTTTTAAATTAACAAGATTTTACTTGGTTAATATGTAATAAAGTGAAAGGAAATGCTTCTTCATAAATGTTCAAAACAGGAAAATTATTTCAATTAATTAATGATTGGTTTGCCTGACAAAGATGTCCGGCGCCATCACGACCGTATAGATTTTGGGTCGTGATAACTACTTTCTTCTTCTTTCTCATTATGCATATATTCTCTCTTCTCTCTCATTATGTATATTCATTACGCTTTCAATAGTTTTTTGCTTTATAACTTCTTTATCTTTATGTTTGTTTTCCTTTGGAATTAGTAGCTTCTTTTTCATTTAATATCTTCTTTTTATGTTTTAGTGGATAATAAGCCTTTGGTTTTCTTCATGTCACGATTCTTTCCAAAGGTGGTTTTTGTGGGAACCGGATGACTCTTCCCAACGATGGATGGCGTGACAACCTTCTTAAGGGATTGAGTCCATTTATGGTGTTTAGGTAATAATAGTTGTTGTAATGAATAAAAATACCTAATTGAGTCATGCTCGAAGAGTCAAACATGCTTCACTTGGTACCAACACAATTAATTATATGCTTATAGTTAAAAACAAGATTTTTTGGAAAGAAACAACTCTAATTAGTGACCTTTTGACCTTTGTGTTGACTTAGGAAATCTATCGAGTAGTTTAATCGAACCACAGTGATTTTCAATCTTGAATATTTTCATTGTGGGCCCTCGACTCTATCCTCTTTAACTACGTGAGAGGTGAGATATTTTTGTTGCAAGTCTAAGTATTCGTGCGAATAGTCTAGAACTTGCCCAGAATGTGTTTCTAAGCAAAATTTTAAGTTTTGCTTGGCTTGAGAAGTGATTGTATGACCTGCTTGAAGTTTTCCATTGCCCACCAATGTTGTTATCCCTAGTCAACCCATTTGAGACTAAAAACTTTCTCATTTGATAACCAGTTACAAGTATTTACGAGTTTTGTCGTGACCTCTCTTGGCACCCGAGCTTTCCTTAACTCTCTTGTGAAACAACTGGCTAAAAACGTAAGTTTGGGGGAGAGACAAGGAACTTGAAAGAGGTATCAAGGCACAAAGAGAAAAGAAATGATGAGAAGGAAAGGCAAGAAAAAGGAAGAACAAAAAGAAAATGCAAAAGAAAGTGAATAAGTTGAAGAGTTGAAGGGATTCAAAAAATAATAATTATGCAAAGCATAGAAAAATCAAAGAGGGAGATAATGAATGTCATGATCAAGAAAGAGTGATGTTAAGTCTCTCTAGTTCCCCTAAGGAAAAGAAAATGCCTTAAAGAATTGGCAAAGCATGAGTCGAGAACAGAAAAAGGGAGTGCTTAAGGAAAGATGAACCCATTCTATCATAGGATATCCAACCTTAATCCAAAAGCCTTTATTGTATCCCGAAAAAGCCCTACATAATTTCAAGTCGAGTGAGCTTACATTAGTGGTGATATACATGAGGGGAAAGCCTATGGTACCTAAAGTCGTACTTGCGACATTCTTTTGAGAGAGATGAGTAAACCTTTTTCAAATCTTTGGATTGAGTGCTAAATTCTAAAGTGAGATAGGCAAACAGAGAGTAGAGGAGGAGTTTGGGATTTATGACCTACATGAAAGAGTGAGCTTCCTTCATGAATAAAGTCAACTCTTGATGCTCAAGTGTCACATTAGAACTATTTGGGCATAAAAGGTTAACTTGTTGCCTTGTTGATAATTCATAAGTATTGTGGGTAATTGTTGGTCCCTATTGATGTGTGAATGACTCACTTTTTAATTAGCTGGAATGACTCTTAATTGGTTGAGGTAGGAACTAATTCATTTGCTTGAGGACAAGCAAAAACTTAAGTTTGGGGAAGTTGATAAGTGGAGATTTTGACTACTTATTAGCGCTTTTTAGCTTTTATTTTAGTCCAAAAGCGTTTAATTGTGTTCCTGAAAACTGATCAAATGTGCTTAATTGCAGGAATATTGGAAGATGAAATCCAACTAAAGAAGGAGTAATCTAAATTCAAAGACATAAAAGGCGCAGAAGCTCAGAAGTGCGGACCAAAGAATATCATCTACGGCCGCAGATTATGAAGGAAAGGTTAGCATAGTTTCGTGCAAAGTGTGGTCCGCACATGAATTGTGCGTCCGCAAAATCTGACCAAAGAGCAAAGTTCAGAAAATGTGCATTCCAAGTCCATCAGAAGAAGAGCTATGCAACCGTAGAAGTAAAAGTGCGGACCGCAGAAGAGCAAGATAAGGTCGCAGTTACAATTGTGCAGACCGTAGAAAGGGTGCATTGTGGCCGCAGATCAGAGTTATGCAGCTGCAGACTTCCAATCCTGACAAGTTGAAGAAAAGTGCAGTAGGCACATGGAATTGTGCGGCCGCAAAACCTCCTGAAAGGCATTTTGGTCCGAAATTTCCATCCATGTATAGATAGACGAGTTTAACATTTTTAGGTCAACTTTTGACATCGGCTGCTACAGTAGCTATTTCCTTTTACTTCTTTTAGTATTTTTTCATATTTTGAACTATTTTAACATAGATTTTGTCATTTTAATTTAGCAATATGAGTTTAATTATCATTTCTTGTTTTTTCCATCAATTTCAAGCATGAGTAGCTAGATTTTCACTAGGGTTGTGACCTAACCCGAGTCTGTAAACTTAATGAGTGTTTAATTCAATGCTTGTTTATGGTTAGATGTTTATTTTTTAGCCTTGTTCATGGTTTTTTTTAGAACTAATTATTGCAAATATTAGTTCATGCCTAATTGTCTTAGTCTCTACTTGAGAATGAGAGACTTAGTCTAGGAAAACTTGGCTAACAAGAAATTGGGTCAATCGAGAGATTGACAATCCCAATAAAGGGTTTAACCTAGAGATAGTAATAACCCGACTTGAACTTTTATCAATCATTTTGTTCAATACCCATTTGGACTTGAGAAAGACAAATTAGGCAATATCACTCTCTGACCGAGAGGTATTGAGTGGGTAATTGAGTGTTGATAGCTATAATACACCCCGACTAATAAAACAAGCATTAAGGTTTATATCCCATTAGGCAAATACCTAGGTGAAGTTCATAGCCCTAAGATTTTACAAAACTTGAAAAACAACAAAAACATTCTCTTAGCTTTATATCCCAACTTGCAATTGTAGTTTTAAATTAGACTTAAAAACAACCCGATTTTGCGGAGGTGTAAATTGAGATATTCAAACTCACACGCTACAATATGTACTACTAACTCTCACATATATATCTACCTACAGAATTCGATCCCGTCTCTTGTTGGGTACTATTATTGCATCGACCATTTCATAACCTTCAATTGAGGTGTGAAATTGGACGAAATCAAGAGTCAAGACAACCTTTCTTCCATAAAAGATAGACATTTTTGGTGTTGATCGTTTGTGAAAATTGGGTCCTGGTTTTGTTTTAGCTTCACCATGAGGAATGGAAGTCACCTCTAGATTGGACTTATATGTTGGAAGTGATTTTCTCGATTCTGGCTCCGCTACTATCACTACTACCTTGTGGTTTGCTTTGGTGTGACGCTATTGAAATGTGGACACCGTTTGGCTACGTGGGAAAGATAAAAAGTCAGTAAAGGGGCATTATGGGATAACAGGAAAGTTTTTATCATTACCTCGTTAATGGCCGTCAAAGTCCTTGAAACACTGTTAATGTTGTCAACAATATCAACTACACCCAAATCAATATTTCTTTGTTTGTTTAAATATGGTTTCACCCGCTTGAAGTTTTGATCTTCATGACTGCTACCACTCTTATTTTGGGATGATCATTTGTTGGAGGTAATGACAGTGACACCTAATGGAAGGGAACCCTCATTAGTTTTGCCCAAGATTTTCCACCAAAGTTTGTAGATTATCCTCAAGAAACTTCCCATGCGCTTTTTCCCTCCAAGACATATAATTTGTGGAGAGAAGCTTCTTTGAAGAAGATCCACTTGGGGAAAAAATTGCTTCCCGCCAAAATTTGAGTCCTTCATCCAAAGAGGCACTGCGGATATCATTCTCCAAAGAGCCAGGAATGTTGTGGTAAGACCCAAACTGACACCCAAACATATGCGGCCTATAGGGCTTGATAAAAGAGTTACCATACCTTAAAGGGAGATAGTTAACGTAAGTTCATGAAGTAATATGGCTCCAATTCTGGCACAAGCTCGTTGGCCACATAATAATACAGATGTGACTTAGTTAACGTGGTCGCGGTCCAAACTATATTTTCCCCATCATGGATGCGTTTTCTTGCATCAATCTTGTCAGAGTATCTCGTTGTGCCCTCTCCCGAGTATGTCACCATCAATGGCACAGATGGACCATTGGGTAGCGCATGGTGGGTTTTGAAGTAATAGGCAAGCCAACTGTAAACATAATGGAAAGGAAAACAAACTTTGACTTGATAAAATTATGAAGAACATGAAATCTTATTTAAAACATTATAGTTGCTCACCAAAACTGGAATTGCAAGACTAAATTGCCGTCTGATCGCCATCATACTTGCCATTTTAAAAGTCTCCGGTCTTCTGCCTTATGGGAAAATACGAAAATGCACAACCAACATGATAATAAAGCAGCGAGATATGTGTCATCTTTCTTTTCATACTTTGCCTTAAGCTTGGAAAATGCTACTTCTTCATCACTGGATCATCCAGTTGTCTTGAGTATGGCCCCATTGGGATTATGTGTTGACTTTAAGTGTGCTGTTTTCTTTTCATTCCTGAGTGGAGAAGGTCCATACATTAAAGCTTTCTTATACCAAAATTTTACCCACTTTCTCAAGAAAACATTTTGGTTAATACTAACCTTCTATAAGATGATGAAAGGCAGCAAAATGTATTCGTAAGACCGAGGAATGAATCTCAGTTTCTTTTTATCTTCACCCGTGTGCTCCTTGGCTTTAGGTATTACTTCCTCGTAGGGGGAATACTCGATAGGAAAGTCTCCAATGGTATGTAAGTCCCAAAGAGAGATAGACTCGTTCGTCTTGGGACACCAAACTTCATAAAATGCTTTCAAAATATTTGAATTTCGATCATAAGTGAAAAGCGAGGCGTAGACGGCATCATAAATCTTTGTTGTATTCAAATCTTGTTGTCTTCTACCAAGTACGTTTTCATCCCATTCCCAATACCCTAAAATATGATGATACTCACCCTTAATTGTTATAGTGTTTCCTCAATGTATTTCTCCTTGAATTATGTGACACCCTAAGCGCGAAAGGGTGCTAGCAATATTTTACATGATGGACCGATGCTTGGAGGGGCCATGTCATAGATGATCGGCCGGAACTTGGTTTATGCTCCTAAGTACAATTGTCTACATGAAGCGTATTCCTCAAGAAAGGCCACGAGCTAGCATATCTTCTTACTTGTGAAGTATGAGTCAAAAGCTTGGTTTGTTCTAAGCTATCTTAAGTCTCAATTATAAGAGATCTAAGTTTGGAGGAAGAATAAATGCGGTCTCCGAAAATACCATCTTTTCGAGCTGCAAGGTACAAAACAATAAGCCATTAGAGTCCAAACAGATGAACCTGCTGTCGATTTTCAGACAGGGATGAGTTGCCACCCCTTTACGCCCGAAGATTATCCCACAAATTTTCGAACGGGATGAGTTGCCATCTTTTTGCGCCCGAATATTATCCCACTGATTTCCGGATGGATATGAGTTGCCATCCCTTTGCGCCCGAAGATTATCCCATTAATTTTTGGACAGGGATGAGTTGCCATCCCTCTGCGCCCGAAGATTATCCTACTGATTTCCGGATTGGGATGAGGTTCCATCCCTTTGCACCGAAGATTATCGCTCCGATTTTGGTGCGTGGATGAGTATCCATCCCTTCACATCCTAAGGTCACCTTCTTCATGCGTGAATCATTTTGTTAAACAAGAACATATCTTTCTCGTTTGACCTACAAAAAAAAAGAAAAAAAAAAGAAGAAAAAACAAAGAGAAACGCAGAAGAAAAGAAGTATAAAAATTATCTTCTCGTTACTGCTTTTCAGAGAAGCCTCCAAGAACCAAATATTAATGCTCAATTGACGTATTAGTATGGGGTTTATATAGATTTTAGAAGCAATGTCGTTAATTAATTGATGATGTGGGATCAGTTAATATAAGGTGGTAGTATAACTCTTCTCCGTATGGGATGAAATAACTTATCTGGTTACCTTGGAGGACTGTGATACTAAACCATGTAGAAAATGGAGGATACGACAATTGCCTCCAAATGCCTACATACTTACTCTCTGACGTGGAATTAATGATCTCAAATGCGCACCCTCAAGTGAAATTTTATGTGCATTTCTTTGATTGGAAAAATGACGTGGTATTTCAAGGGACTTACATGTACTTGAATGCACTAGGATTGTTTCCAAGGATTGTTTACAAGAAATATAGAATGCTTATGTCTCAAGAATACTTTGATATATATTTCTTTTCTTAAGAAAAAAAGAAGTAATTGATCTAAGTAATTCAAAGAGATATCTGATATACCAAGTATATGGTAACGAAGATATTTCTTCAATATTTCGTGAAAAATACATCTCTATACGAATACATTTTTCTCAAAGATTTAGATTGATCTTAAACTAGTTTAACTAGTACTTCAAGTCTACTCTTGAAGATTATTTAATCTAAACATCAAACAAGTCTTGAAGTAGGGGGCATTTGTAGGTATAAAAATTTATTGGATTTAAATTCAATAAAATAATTTGGACTATATTTTAAATATGCTAGTCCAACAAAGAATTATGGGCTAATATAATTGGATTAATTATATAACTCCAAACACATATGGTTTAAATAAATAAATTCAAATTTATTGGGCTAGCCCATTTAATTGGGATACAATTGATGAGCTCACTTCATTCAGCCCAAGATGTCATCTTTCTAGAGGCCTAATTTAGTGCCACGTGTCAAATAATGTGGCACGCCAAGTCAAACGAAAGATCCAATAGGATCCTGCCACGTTCCAAAATGATAATGCATGTCAAGTCAAATTAAAAGGCCAATGAAATCTCGCCACATGTGCAAGTGAGGTGTTCTGGCCAATCAAATGCGGACTTGTCACACTTCAATTTGATTGTTCGAAAAGAGTTTGTTATTATCATAAGTCTTCCCTCTTCATAACTCAAAAAGAACACCAGAAGTTATAACAAGAAGCAAGAGAGAGTTCGTGAATCAAACGCCACAAATTTCTCTACAAGTTTCAAGCTTCAAGCAATCAGGTTCAAGTTCAAGAAATCAATTTCAAGCTCAAAAACGAAGAACAAATTAAGGTTCAAGGAATACGAATTCAAATCAAAGTTCGTGCTAGTTGAATTCAAGATCGTTGTTCATGGCTACAAATATAGATTCAAGATCAAGCTCAAAGGCCCTTGAATGTATCTATTATTGGAAAGAAGAATAAGAGGAATCATAGAGATTGTAACACTCAAATTACTTGAAATCAAATACTACGATTATTACAATATTTTTCGGTCATGGTTTTATTTTCTCGACATAAATTTATTATCTACGGATGCACTTAAGGACAAATATGTCAGAAGTGCAATAAATATTCTCATGTACTTAAGGCCAAATAGGTCTGAAGTGAAAAAATAACATTCGGATACACTTAAGGCCAAATATCAGAATTGCACCCAATATTTCATGCACTTAAAGACCAAATACGTCTGAAGTAAAAAAAATCTAATTTCAGATGCACTTAAGGCCAAATAGATCTGAAGTGCAACCAATATTTTCATGCATTTGAGGTCAAATAGATATGAAGTGCAAATTGCCCAGAAAAAGAGACTTTTCCTCGAATTTCAACAATCCAATACATGATTTAACATCTAAATCTAATCTAAATGAGCTCAAATTTGAATATAACCCCAAATATCATCAAGAATAAGCTTCAATCATCAGTTTTTCCAACCAACAATACATCTAACAAAACAATTTTGCAATTAAGAAGAAACTCTAAGCAGTAATAAAAAATAAAATATCACACCAGCTCACCATTATAAAACACCATAAACCATCTTAAAACATGTTCACAAATACCATATAAATTCACTGTCACCTTGATTTTCATAGTGAAGAAGAAGAAGAAGGAGTAGGAGGAGGAGGAGGAGGAGGAGGAGGAGGAAGAGGAAGAGGAGGAGCAGGAGAAAAAGGCTTGGAGTTGTCTATACTTTGGGTACTAGTTAAAAAAATTAAAAATTGGTACAGGTTAAATAGGGGCGACCAAATAGGGCGTCTCGTGAAATTTTTATCCTAAGTTCTTTGACTCAAATATTAAAAGAATTACAGTTAATTCATATTTTAGTTTGACATGATATTTAAAAGAATTAACCCAAATAGTTGCTTGTCCAGTCAGTTGAATTAAAAGTAGCCACAAGATATATAATAGTGCCTATAATATCTGTATAACCTTTCTATAATCGGAATATATATATATATATATATATATATACTTTCCTTGTAAACAATAAATTCGACCGATTCCTTGTAAAAAGATCCAAATTTTAAATCCAATAGATACAGCTAATACAAAGGTTTGTATTAGGTTTCGGACACTGGGCGTTGTAGTTCGTGAATCACCACAGCCTGCTGTAGTGGCCGTGAATTACTTGTAGCCCAAATCTAATGTGGGTTACACAGCAGGCCTACTGGGCATGTTTTAGCTATAGTTTGAAGAAATTCATCAGTGAAAAAAGATATTCTTTTCGACACTTTCTAATAGTATCATCAGTAAACGAAGTATCCGAGACGATCCACGATTCCAACTGATCTTTAGACATTTTTAAGAAAAGCATAAAGAGTAGAGAAAATTCGATTTACTCGAAGTTCATTAATATAAAGTAATTAGATCTAGTTATAACTTAGTATGAAAATTTTCTTATATATCTTTAATAAATTAGATTGGGCTCGATTTGACTCACATCCACTATTTCGATGTTCAGCTCTGCTTGTGGGTGTGGTCATAGGAAATAATTTCTTGTACCATCTTGCAATTTAAATAGAAAAAGAATAGCTTTATAATTTTTTGTGTGTTTCATTTATAATCTCGTGTTATTTTTAGATGAGGTCTTGTAAACATGATCATATAATTAAAATTTTGTAATGGACGATAAACCTAAATCTTCCGTGAGAATTTCAAGTATCAATCAAATGCATTATATTCGCTACAGGTATGGCAATGGATTATAGCTTTTTCCCACTCTCAACACCCTCCTTATCTTGATTCGCATTAATCTGTTTTTATGGTAATAAGATTTTGTTTTCACAATATTGGCTCTATCTCTAATTAACTAATTCTAACGTTTGTTTCAATCATGCATATTTTCTCTTCGCAAGCCTAAAGTTGACATATAGTTTTAGTTGTCTATTAAATTAAAACGAAAGGAGTACTTATTAGATAATATTAGTAAGCTTATTTTATAAACACTTATTAATAGCAATATGGTAAACATAGGATAATATTAATAAGCTTATTTTATAAACACTAATTAATAGCAATATGGTAAACATAGTAGTATGACATTATCACATTAAAATTCACTAGTAAAAGAAATAATTTTGATATTATCAATATATATATAATTTAAATTCTTTAAAGACCCATCAAATCTGATACAGTGGATGACAAGAGTTGTACTACTTTATTGCTTAACCTAGGGGTGACTTTCGACTCATCTTATAAAAAATAGCTTTGATGGAGATCACTTTTTTGTATGTGTGTGTGAAATTGTTGGACCGTCTATTTTTAACTTTGAAAAAAAGCAATATTGACAAATAGCTGTCTTTGTCTTATTGCCAGCAGCGCCACTGAAATTTGAGCCTATAGTACAGTGATTCTATTTTTTAATGAATAATACTGTTACTCTTACGGCTGCTTTTAATTGGAATTTTAAAATCCCACGAGTTGGACGTGAAGCATGTGTTTAATTTTATTGTCTTCAATTTATGCTATACCAATTATGAAACATATGATCCAAGTTATCAGCATATACTATAAATAGGGGTTAAACTTTTTGGTAATATTTCTTGATTGACACAGGATACTTGCGTGCTAGCTGGAATAGTCTGTTTTCAGGTTTCTTTTGTACTTGTTTGTAGTTTAATGTAACATTTAGAGTTGAGTTATGGCGCAATCCATTTAAAATGTAACATTGGAAAGGAAGAAAAATAATATCTCTCGTTAGTTTATGTGGGAAGATCAGCAATCAACAAGTGATGCCTTCTAATAGCTAGAACTAACCAATGCCTTCCATCATAATTATTAGTCATTTACATCTTCTGAGGTTAGTGTCATTTGCCAAGTTATTCATCACTTCGCTCGTCTTAAATTATTTTCAAAATTGAGATTAAATATAAACTTTTTTTCCCTCAAAGAATATGGTTACATGGAATCCATCCATTTAATTAATGCTGGAGTTGATCAGTTAAAAATAAGGGCAAATACGAGATCATTTGTTAAAGCAAGGGTATGAATGGGCCAAAAATCTAACCGATGGCAGAATTGAGCAGTTTCAGAAACAAATTTGGTAAAAAAAAATGGTAACATGTACTCCATTTACAAGAAGATAGGTGCAGTAGACTACATATGGAAATCCTGCCCAAATAATTGTGAAATTAGTAATCTCTACATGTCAAGATGCATTCATTTGGCTGATCTACAAGAACAAACACAAATCTCCTGTATCCTCGTTCAGTTTCATATATCAGCTACTTTAAGCTTCTTTACGCTCTATCTACATTGATTTGAGTATTCTGATAACATATTTGTCAAGTGATGAAATGGATTTTATCACACAAGTCGGTTATCACATTAAAGATGGCTCGTCTTAGGATATATACTTAGCAAGATATATAGTTTAATCTAGGTTATTTTTATCATGTTCATTCTTAATTTGCGCAAAATATTCATACACATAAATTTAGGTCCAGAAAATTTATCAAGACAAGATTCACAAAAATAAAATGCTTGCCTATAACCTAACATTGCCTGCTTCACATCAGAAGGTGTGGCTGAAGACACTTCAAATTACCCAACAAAAAAGAGGGTTCGGGAATCTCTGAATTCATATGCCAGAAATTCAATCCAACTATTTTTTTGTATATTAAGGAAAAACTGAACTGAAAGAGGTTAGACTAAAACAACAACAACGCCGCGTTTAGTCAGAGTTGACTATGTGAATCCTCGCTGTCAGATCCATTTCACTCTATTTTTATTCCAATAAGAGTTAGTACTGAAAGAAAAATTAAAGGTTTCATATTTCAATAAAGATCGAAAAAACCTGTAGGTGGTGGGAATGCACCGTGTCACACAACAATATCCAATAGAGAGTCAACTGAAACTTATATCAGAGAGTTTCTGTTGGACGACATGCATATCAATTCTTGCCTGAGAGGCAACCTGCGAAAATCGCAAAACGAAACGAATGGTTAATGATCTTTCATAGTCAGAGAGGTTAAGTAGTAAATATGAGTTTAGGAGTGGCACAACATGATCCAACCAAACAGGCCTATGAGTTTAGGCAAACAGTTGCTCAAATATTTCTTTAGTCCAATTAAGTCCAACCAACAGGCCTAGGTTGGTACTTTTGCATTTTTAGAATTCCCTTGTTAAAATTTCTAGTTAATGAGCATGAGAAGAAGTCGTCAATTTTCAGTATTTATACCTCAGTTCGGATAGTATGAAGTAAACTTGTACTAGTTTTGGTGCAACTGCAGTTGGCAATGCTAAGCCCCTCTTGAAGTAGTACTTCAAGAACCCTAGAAAGGCGAAAACCTTCACTTTTGACACCACAATTGACCAAAATCTCCATACCGTCCAAGCATTGGTTCACTGTCACAATTGTAGACGACGAGGAGTCACAAGTTGACGAGCTACCACTTATGGTATAATCAAGATTGCTTGAGTTTGAAGCCTTCTTTAACTTTTCTCTCCTGTCTTCCAAATTCCTAACATTCTTCTGCAGGTGTTGTATATAATTTGCCGCCTCAAGTATGTGGTCCGATGTGGAACGTTTTCCCTGAAAATGTTCAACATCTATGCTTTTAGGCAGTCCATTAATTAATGGAATATAGATCTATTGATCTAATTTTGCGAAAAAGGAGGATAGCAATATATTCAATTCAACTGGAAGAAGAAGTTGAACAGAAAGTTTCTGATTTATTACAACACTAACAAAGAAAAAAGAAATTGATTCATCATCTATAACATCGTCTATCACTTCCGGAGCAAAATGGCATACATAAATGGCTTATATACGATATTCATGAACTTTAATTAGATGAAACAACTGATCTGTCACCGAGAAATTAAATTTATGAGACTAGACCTGGCTTCTCTTTTGTAGAATTAGAGCAAAAGCGAATTAATGTCAAGAAAAGTATTTCTGCGGTCGAGGACAAATTGTGAAATCTAAAGAAAAAGGTTAAGGAACACATTTCTTGTTTCTCAAACCTTAATAATTTCCAGAGGAAGCTGTTGTCGAAGAGAAGCATAAAGAGTAGCCATTTCTTGTCTTCTTTGCCGTTCGATTTCTCTATGCATGACTTTCTTCTGTTTGTCATCAGCAGCTGATGATTTTCCTACCTTATGATTGTTATTAATGTTGCTGTTAAACCTGAGAGTGTTTTCAGCAAAATCCGTTCCCAGATCTTGTTGGTACAGGAAATTACAACGGTTGGTATAAAGGAGCTGGTGGGAAACATTATCGTCAACATCTTGGTGGAAATTATCCATGGATCACTACTAATTCCAATAATTAATCAGTTTCAACCTTAAATAAGTATCAGAAGTAGAAAAAGGAGGAAAGATACGTTTGTTAGGCTGTACGATTTGGGAAATCTTGAAGGGGGCCTTTAATTTGATGTTAAGATTCCTGCAACTCTTAATAATAAGCGGATCTCAAAATCGTCTAATTAATTAGTTCACACTCGTGTAAACAAAATACCCTAACCTAGAGCTCTAGGATATCCTTTTAAGCAAACTATTCGAGCTCTGTGACTTTTGTTATAATAATGTCAATATTGCGACTTTACCAAATATTCTAAATGGATTTATTTAATTAATAAAGATTTACTTATCTTTAGGTTTGCCCTGATCGTGACTTGGTGAGATATTTAATGTACTAATTAATCCTATTCGAGGTTGGTTTTGACCAAATAATTGCTTGGGAGTTGTATTATTGGGTAATGCTTTTACCAAAATTTATGTCTGCTCTTATGTTTCCTCTTTTCTTTTCATGGAATAGTAAATCTTTTCGTGAAATGTCAGGAATTGGATTTTAGTCTAACTTACAGTAAATGTACTAACAACAGCTCAGACAAATAAATAAATAAACAAATGACAGCCCAGACAAGTTTCAAGCAGATAATATGCGGACCTAAATTGGGTTCGTTTCGTTCATGGTCACTGTGTTTTTTTGTCATGATTTATCTTTCTTTTTTTCTTTTTTCTTCTCTTCTTTTCTCTCTGTGTTTTCCTTGTACTGCTTTCCTCTTCCTAAGAGCAATCAGTAAAATGAAATGGATATTTGGCATAGATGTACCGGATTTAATATAACGAAGTATAACTTTAGTGAGAAAAAATAATTCAAGGAAGCAAGAAAATACGAGCAACAATGGTGTGTACGGGTAAAATCAAGGATAAAGTAACCCCCGATTTTTCGATGAAGAAACAAGAGACAACGTGGTTCGGTGCTGGCTGGGGTAAAGGCTGTTAGATTTTAGTTTTAATGATGAAAAAATAATATAATTGTGTTTGATGTAAGGACTCAAGGAAATCAATCATAATCAAATTGAAAAAGAAAAATATCAATTAGAGATTGACTGAACCCATCAAGGAGCGAAACACTGAAGTTCCGACAAAAGATAATCAATCAAGAGTTATGGATAAAGGCATATATCAATCAGAGGCTGACTGAAGCTATCAAGGAGAAGGAATCAATGATAAAAAAGAAAGAAGTACTAAAGTTTCGGCAAAGACAATAATCAATCACAAGTCAGCACTGGAAGTCTGGCAGATATCAAGGCTTAAAGATGAAAAGCTGTCAAAGTCCATTTATCAAGGAAGAACAACGGCAATTAACCTTATTCATTGAAATAATCAATATGTGATTCCTTCCAAGGATCAAATCTCTTGGGTTTGCAATCTCTCCAGATCTAAAACCTCCTGGAAAGTATATATAGGATCATTCTTGACTTGAAGACATATACTTTGATCAGACCATTTATTCTCTCTTTGTTATACTTCAAACAAATATTGTGTAGTTCCATTAGATCTGTTGTGTATCAAGTTAGAGAAGAAAGAGATAAAAATCATTAGTGAGGCATTGTATCAAGAAAAGACGAGAGACATAGAAACTGAGTAGTTGGTGTAAAACTACACCATTCACTTTGCACTCAAGAAACTCAATCACTGAATAGGAACACCCTTGCAACCTAAGGAGACTATACTAGAATTCACATTGAATCCGAACCAGTATAAAAACCCTGGTGTCTTTAATTCCTGCACTTTATTTCTGCATTTTAATTTTGTACTTATTACTATCTCCCTCTTATTTCTAGTGACTAATTGATAAACTAGTCAATTAATAATAAATATCTTTAAAAATAAGCAATTCACACCCCCCCCCCTTCCTCTTGTACTTTCAATTGGTAACAAAGCTAGTCTCACACTTCTTTGCTTAACAGCTTGTGAGGAAAAATCATGGCAAATCAAGGAATTGTTGGAGCCCTCTTTCAAGAAGGAACATGGTGTGGTGGTGGAGGGTTTGGTGGCGGGTTTTGGTTTTGCATGTTTTGTGGTGGCGCTTGGCTCTGGGTATTTGGATTTTGTTGGTTGATATCAGGGACATTTAGGGTGAGAGAGAGGTTTGCCAAGTTTCGGACCTGCTCAAGTTCTCATTGTAGCTCCAAGATGTTTTGTTCCAGACGTAAGACCAGTTCATTCTGTGCTGGAATGCTTCGGCCATCTGAAGTTTCGACATTCTCTGCCATGGTGGCGTAATCCTTTCTGATACCACTCATATCATCCATCTTCACTTTTCCTTTGTTCTTGCTTTTGGGATCGCTTGGTGGAGGAGGAGGTGGAGGACCTCTGGATATAGTTCCTCAAGTGATGTTTTATATGTCAATACCACACAAGGGGGGGGGGTGATTTGTGTGGTGTCCAATTTTCGAGTGCTGTCTCAATAGAAGAACCTGGTTCTTCTTGGTGTTCCAACTTCTACTGGTGCGGAATAATAAATGCAGTAAAGTAAAAACACAGAGATTTTTACGTGGAAAACACCTAGCTCAAAAGGTGAAAACACCATGATCTACTCCTCAGTAGGATTATCCCAAACTCTTCACTACAACTCTGAGCCAAACAACATTTACAAAATATACTTTTAAATAAACCTAGGACTAACTCTAATCCCTTTGTAGCAAACTAGCCTCTAGCTAATTGCGACAAGCTTTAAGTTAACTCTAACTTGAATAGTCTGTACCTATTACAATTGCTTCTAATAAAGCTGAAAGATACAATATTAAATCACCTACTACAACCAACTAGACTCGAAAGACAAACATATGGAACTGGTTCTTCTAGCTGGTCAGTAGCCTTTGTGTCACACAAGGATTCTGCTTGCAAAATTTCTCTGGTAATTTTGCTTTCAGTTCTTGCTTCAATTCTGTCTTTGTGCAATCTATTCTTCAATAGGAATACTTCAACATTATATAGCGCCAGAAGTTGAGATGTTCTTGTTTAATTCTAATGCAACTCTTCCTTGGTGGAAGAGTTTGAGTTTATCTCAATCTCTTTCCTTTGTTTCTGTCCTTGCTGAACTCGAACACTAACCTCTTATCAATTTGCAACCTTTTCGCATTAGGAGACAACCTCTTAGTTCATGGATAATTCACAGATCATGTTTATCTCCTGTGCATGTACGGTTCTTGTGCCAATTGGTTCGTTCGAGTATGTTTGCCCTGACGGACCTGGTTCAACTAGGTAGGCATTTTTCAATTTTCAAAATCATGCAGTGACTTGGGTCAAAAAATCCCCCCTTTTTGATGATGACAAACTCTGTGCTCAACCCTGTATAAACTTCAAACACTTTGTATGGTTTTAAGCATTTAGCATGGAGAGACCAGGTTCATCAGGTTATAAATATCACAACTTTTTGAAATTTTGAAAAAGCACATATCTTTCCCCTTTTGGCATCATCGAAAAGTTGCAAAATGATAAACTTACCAGAGTTGTTAACAATTACTCATGGCCATTGAGTCAACTGCTGGTGCAAAACATAATTAATCATCAAAAGAAACCAATAAATGTAAGTTATCTAAGAAACTGAGACAAGACAATAACAAAAACAACAAAATTCATTGATTAGAACGCAACTCAAGCACCATACAAAAAAAAAACTAAAGCAGTCACTACCATGAGCAAAGACAACCAAAAAACAGAAACAAAACAAATCCCGAACTGGGCAATGGGGGGGGTTTTGGTGGCTCTGGAATTCCTAAGGTTGGGAAGGGGCATATGAGGTTGGGGTCTTGGCTTGAAGGAGAGAAAACATTTGTTGAAGAACACCTTCATTTTTCTCCTTCTCCTTGGCTAGTTCAGATCTGAGAGCATCCCGCTCAGGTTCAACCTCATGAAGGTAAGATTTCAATCGAATGATCTCCGCATCCTTTATCTGTCCTTCCTACACCAATGACCAGAATTTGCTATTGACTGGTTGCTTCCTAGATGAACCAGGTTCATCCTCAGGAACATTGACAATATAATTACATGTCAGCAAAGTGTTCTTCCCAAAATAATCCTTAGCATTAGCCATCTCAGCTTTCTTCACAGGAACCTCGAAGTGGGCAAGCACAGCTGTCAGAATAAAGCCATAAGGAATAGCGTGTGATTTTGTTCCATTTAGAACTCTATCTAAGAGCTGAATGATGAAAGCTGGCCAGTTAATCTGCTTTCCCCTGTACAGGCACTCCATAAGCGTTAAGTCCATGTAACTGGCAATGTGCCTACGCTCTTGTCCTGGCAGCAGAAACCTGATCACAAATCCGAAGAATAGCTTGTTCTGGGGCTTGATTTCACTTTTGAACACTGGCCTGGGCTCGGGTTCCACCTCATTTTCACAAAAGAATGTGGTGATGTAAGAGCTGAGGCCATTCCATCGAGACTAGGCCATCTTTGCCTAGTGTAATCATCATAGCCCTCAGCAGGGATATTCAGAATCTATCCCAGCTCCTTTGAATCAAATGTGATCTGAATCCCCTTGACTGTGGAGGTTACCCTGCCATCCTTCATACTTGCATTGGCCATAAACTCCACCAGTTCATTCTTTGCCAGCCTTCCTTCCAGGTGAAGGACCATGTCCTTTCATCCCTGCACATCCAGCGCATTCATCAAAAAGATTATTCCGGATTCTTCCATATATCTCACCAGCTTTCCTTTAAGAATAGTACGCTTCCCAAACATGGTGACTTTGTCAGATTGCTCACCAGAGCTTTCCTCTTCTCCTCCACTCCATTCTCTTTCTTCTTCTTCTTCTTCTTCTTCTTCTTCTTTAACAACCTTCACTTTCTTGGACTTGGACCTGGTCCTTTTAGCAGTGCTTCAGGGTGTGGCAGACACAGAAGCTGACTTCTTTGAAGAAGCCTTAGCCTTCTTGGGCTTGGGTGTCTCAACCACAACTGGAGACGGCTTCTCCTCATGATGGACCAGGTCCATCGTAACATTATCAGTAATAACAGCCTCAATAGGCTCTCCTACCTTTCCCTTTCCCTTGGCAGCTTTCTTTTTCTTTCTTTCTCTCAGAGCCCTTTCTAACTCCTCTTCTCCTTGTCGAACATCACTTCTTGTAGCACGAACCTTTGGGGAAGGAGCATCAGCAGATATAGAAACTTTTCTCTTCTTTGGTGGAATTGGGGTAGTAATCTTCTTTGATTTTGAAGTTCTTTTCCTCTTGGGATTGTAGGACTCCCCCAGCTTCCTCAGCATCTCAACCAATGTCTCCTTGATAGATGAACCAGGTTCATCTGTTGATTTTTGTAGGCTCTCAAAACCTACTGCTGCTTCCCCAACATCATTTCCCCCTAAATCTGTGACTCCTTCTTCATTGATCACAGGAGCGAGGCCACAAATAGCCAACGTGGAACCGTCCTCCCCAGATCCCCTTATAGAACCTCCTTCTCCCTCTCTCTCAAGAATTTTATTTTTCCCTAGTTTTATTTACCTATCCGGCACTTCTACATAAAAAACTGACCCAACCAACACAAACCTATTTTCAGTAGTAGCAGTTTCAGATTCAACTTCAAGATTACCTTGCTCATAACTGGATGAACCTGGTGTTTCATCATCATTAGCGGATTTGAAGGATTCACTTGAAGATTCAGACTCATGAACCTCGTTGGCTTTAAGAATTTCCTCCAAGAATCTTGCACGAGAGCCAGAAGCAACTGATTTTCTGGCCAAAAATTTTATTCTTCGTGCTATGGGGGCTAGAGTAGGGTTAGATGTGGGTTCAGGAGTGGGTTCAAGGTTTTGGAGGGATGAAGATCTGTTTGGTGAATGTGAACTGTAAGCTGAAGGAGAATTAGAACTGGAAGTTTCTTCCCCATGATCAGGGTTTGTGGAGGAAGATGAAGTAGGGGGTGGTGAAGACATTGTTATGAATAATTTTGAAAGAGAAGAGACGATCAATTTTGGTTTGAGAAGAATAAAGAACTTGGTTCGACTTATGATGTTATGAAGAGGGGAAATAATGATGGCCCTTTTATAAGATGTGGCTATGACTTATACAACGGTCAGAATTTTTAATCAAGTGGGAGTATAATCGATGTAGGAGTGTCATTGATTAGACAGTTAAGAATCCCCTAAATCTAGGCTAATTAAGTATCGATGGTACTTCTTGGAGCGGGTTCATTTTGGGATAAGTACAAAGAATTTGAAATGAACCAAATATAGATAGAGTCCTGCTCATGTGTGACTGTAATTAATTCAATAATTGTATGGAGATGAGCACGTACCTTGTTAGTCAGATGAACCAGCAGGGATGAGCCAGGTTCATCGTGTTAAAGTCTTTAATTGCCTCAATTTACAAAGATAGAAAAACATCATTAGCAACCAGGGAATCATATTAATACATGGCAAGAGAGTATGGCAGTAAAGTCATGATACTAAGCAATGATTATTCTGGTTGATTGTCTATGTTAGTGTTTCTAGCAAAAAAAAATATTTATTTCAATGTTTTTTGTTTTGTTTTTCAATTAGGTGATCTTAATCACCCATAATTCAAGTCGGTTTCTCTCAAAATACTCCCTACTTAGTGATTTAGTAAAGATATCTGTAATTTGTTAGTCAGTAACACAAAATTCGATTGAGATCATTCCTTTTTCATAGTTATCCCTTAGGAAATGGTGTCTAACATCTATGTGCTTAGTTCTTTTATGATGAACCGGGTTCTTCGTCATACTAATTGCACTAGTGTTGTCACAAGAAATAGGAATGCATCCAACCTATATACCAAAGTCCATGAGTTGTTTCTTGATCCATAGCAACTGAGCACATCATGAGGCTGCAACAACATATTCAACCTCCGCAGTAGACAAGGCTACCGAATTTGTTTCTTGGTTGCCCAAGGCACAAGGCAGGAGCCCAAAAAGTGAGCCATGCCTGAAGTACTTTTACTGTCAACGAGGAAACCTGCATAATCTGCATCAACATATCCTACAAGGTCGAAATTACTACCTTTAGGATACCAAAGGCACAAATCAGTGGTTCCTTTCAGATATCTCAAAATTCTCTTCACTGCAGTTAGGTGTGACTCCTTTGGATTTTCTTGAAATCTAGCACACAGTCATATACTGAACACAATATCAGGTCTGCTGGCAGTGAGATATAATAGAGACCCAATCATCCCTCTGTATAGCTTCTGATCAACGGATGAACCGGGTTCATCCTCATCTAATTTTGTAGTTGTGGCTATGAGGGTGTCTATTCCTTTGAGTCTTCTATTTTATGTTTTTTGAGCAATTCTTTCACATACTTTTGTCGATGGATCATTGTTCCATTTGAGTTTTGCTTGATTTGCAAGCCTAAGAAGAAGTTTAGCTCACCCATTATACTCATCTCAAACTCACTGCCCATAAGTACATCAAATTCCTTACTCAATTTTTCAGAAGTCGCCCCAAATATGATACCATCTACATATATTTGCACAACCAGGAGTTCTTTATCCTTTTCCTTTAAGAACAAGGTGCTGTCAATTTTACCTCGTTTGTATTCATGTTCTAGTAGAAATTTCCATAGACGCTTGTACCATGCTCTTAGTTCTTATTTGAGGCAATAAAGAGCCTTGTCAAGTTTATATACATGGTCAGGTGACTCCTTGCTTTCAAAACCTGGAGGCTGTTTGACAAATACATCTTCCTTCATATAGCCATTGAGGAAGGCACTCTTAACATCCATCTGATGGAGAGTGAATTCCATGTGTGCATCAAATTCTATAAGAAGTCTGATTGCCTCCAGTCTTGCCACAGGGGAAAAGGTCTAATCATAGTAAATTCCCTCTTCATGACTGTATCCTTGAACAACCAGTCTAGACTTGTTTCTTGTAACAGTTCCATCCTCATCGAGCTTGTTCCTGAAGACCCACTTTGTGCCAATCCCTGATCTGTCTATTAGTCTGGGTACCAAGTGCCATACTTGATTTCTTTCAAATTGATTCAGCTCTTCTTGCATGGAATTTACCCAGTCAGCATCTTGTAGGGCTTCACAAATGTTCTTTGGTTCAATCAAGGATAGAAAGGCATCAAACGCACACAGATTTTTCAAAGAGGATCTTGTTTTGATTCTAGATGTCAGATCTTTTATGATGTTCTCAAGAGGGTGAGAACTCTGATATCTCTGTGGTTTGAGAACCAACTGTTCACTTCTAGATAGTTCCATGGTGTCTTGTTGTTGTGGAACAGGATCAGGCCAAGGTTCACATGTTGAGTTCCCCCTATCATGTTGCTTGGGGTAGTTGGACCTGGTCCATCACCTATTCCATTTTCCATATATGCTTCAAAGTTTTCACTGCTTCTCACCAGTCCAAGCTCCTCATCTTCTGGTTCCTGTCTCTCAGCAAGAGTGTTAGTTTCATCAAAGAAAACATGTACAGTCTCTTCTACTCACATAGTTCTTTTATTATACACTTTATAAGCCTTGCTATGTGATGAATATCCCAAGAATACTCCCTCATCACTTCCGGGATCAAATTTTCCTAGGGAATATTTGCCATTATTAGGCACAAAGAACTTGCATCCGAAAGCCCTAAGGTGGGATATGTTGGGCTTTCTCTCCTTAAGTAATTCATAAGGAGTTTTCTCTACCAGAGGCCTGGTCATGCATCTATTTATTATTTAGCATGCTGTATTTATTGCTTCTGCCCAGAAGCTATGGGGTAGTTTGCTAGAAAGAAGCATGGCTCTTGCCATGTCTTCAAGAGTTCTATTCATTCTTTCAACAACCCCATTTTGTTGTGGAGTTCTAGGGGCAGAAAAGTTGTGATTGATACCATGTTCATCACAGAACTCAGCAAACTTTGCATTCTCAAATTTAGTACCATGATCAGATCTTATTGATGCTAGTTGATTTCCTAACTGATTTTGAATTTTCTTAAAAAATAAGGTGAACATATCAAATGCTTCATCCTTAGATGTCAGAAATAAGGTCCAAGTGAACCTTGAATAGTCATCAACTAGCACCATTACATATTTCTTACCACCTCTGCTCAGAGTTCTCATAGGACCACATAGGTCCATATGAACCAGTTCCAACGTCCTGGTGGTACTGACCATTTTCTTACTTTTGAAAGAAGATCTTACCTGCTTCCCCTTTGCACATGCCTCACAAACTTTGTCTTCCTTGAACTTAATGTTAGGAAGCCCTACCACTAAGTCTTTAGAGACTAGTTTGTTTAGCTGATTTAGACTTGCGTGACCAAGTTTTTTGTGCCACAGGAGGGAATCACTGTCCAACACACTTAGGCACGTGAGTTGATTTTCAGACAATGTGGACAAGTCTATGACATAGATGTTATTCATTCTTTTTCCGTTTAAAACAATCTTGTCAGTAAGCAGGTTAATTACAAAACATTTTGTGGAAGTAAAGGCAACCAGGTTACCTCTGTCACACAGTTGTGACATACTGATCAGGTTATATTTCAAGCCATCTATCAGGTACACATGTTCAATGGAACGTGTGTCATCCTTATCTACCTTACCAACCCCAATAATTTCACCTTTCCTTCCGTTTCCAAAGGATACATTTCCTCCTTTGAGGCTTTCAAGTGAAAGGAATTGTTCCTTGTTCCTTATTCCCTGTCATATGCTTTGAGCAGCCACTATCCAAATACCAAATTTGGATGCTTCCTCTCACTTGACCTACAAAAGGAATCAGGGCTTAGTTTTAAGAACCCAAACTAGCTTGGGTCCTTTTCTATGAGAGAATGGACGAATCAAGATTTTTCTGCCCCAATTTGGTAGCCAGTTTTTCTTTTTAACAAAACCCTCATTTCTTCGACTGACCTGCTCTTTTACAGTACACTCAATTTTATAGTGGCCGATTTTACCACAGTGGGTGCATATTTTATTTTCAGGGAAAGTGAGATACTTTCTTTTGGGATCCCACTTGGGCAATTGACTCCCAAAGCCAAGCCCTCTCCGGTTGCTACTATGATTCTCTTGAAGCCATGTCAGGGCATCAGAAGATTTATTCCATTTACAAGTTCGATCTAATTCATGTTTGACTTTGCCAAGTTCTTCTTTAAGAGTTCTTATCTGTTCATCCTTGGCATACATCTTATCTTTTAGTTTTCCCACATTTTCTTCTAACATGATATGAGAATGATCAACAACCTTTTTACTGGATCCTAGCTTTAGCTTTAAGTTTTCAGATTTTAGTTCTAGAATCTCAGTTTCAAGTAGATGAACCTGGTTCAACAAGACAACGATTTTCTTTTCAGATTCACTTACTCTGCCAGGTTCATGCATTTTGCTTTTAGCATTTCACATTCTTTAGAGAGTTGTTCCTTCTCTTTGGTTGTTTCTTCGGAATCATCCATGAAATCAAGTAGCAACTCAAAGAGTTTTTCCTTAGATAGGAACTTTATTTTATTTTTAATATGGGAGATACTTACCTATGGTTCTTCATGTGATTCCTCATCGGATTCTCCAATTTTCATGAGCGCCTGATCTTCATTCTCACCATCTTCTGATTCTTCAACTGAACTTTCTCCCCAAGAAGCAACCATAGCTTTTGTTGTGGTTTTCTTGGGTTGGAGCAGTTCCTTCTTCCTGTTCCTTATTTCATATCTCTCCTTTTTCCATTCCACTTCCCACTAAGGACAGTTCTTGATAAGGTTGTCAGTTTTTCCACACTTGTAGCATCCCTCGTTGGTTGGCCTTTCTGGAGCTTTTTCTTTGTTATAATTTCCTCCTCTAGAGATGCCCTTCTTCCTTATGAGAAATTTTCTGAATTCTTTGGTAATCATGGACATTTCATCTTCCTCAAGATATGCTCCCTCGGTGATTCTTAGTGCTAGACTCCTCTCCTTCTTTGGACCATCCATCTTCATTGCTGCCTTCTAAGTTCATAGGCAATAAGGTTTCCAATTAGTTCATCCAATCTGAGGGTTGCCATATTTTTGGATTCCTAGATAGCACNCTGCTATACTCGTCTGGTCCTAGTCCACACACTAGCCACTTCTTGGCCTTTGCATTCTTCTCCTATTTCTTCAGATCCTCAGCAGTGCAGTCAACTCTAGTCTTTGGTACATCTACACCTTCAACAGTCTTCTTCATGGTAGCTAGAGGACCATCAATGACTATGTCCTAGAGTTCATAGTCTTCTCCAATCAAGTGGTCCTTCATCCTGTCTTTCCACCAAGAGTAATACTGTCCATTGAAGAGTGGTGGCCTTGCAGTTGATTGACCCTCCCAGTTTCCAGGTGGTGCACTCATTTTGATCTTTTCCAAGGTGTTAGCCTTTTCAAGGATAACCTGCTCTAATACCAATTGAGGTTTTATATGTCAATACCACACAAGAGGGGGGGGGGGTGATTTGTGTGATGTCCAATTTTTGAGTGTTGTCTCAATAGAAGAACCTGGTTCTTCTTGGTGTTCCAACTTCTACTGGTGCGGAATAATAAATGCAGTAAAGTAAAATACAGTGATTTTTACGTGGAAAACACCTGGCTCAAAAGGTGAAAAAAACACGACCTACTCCTCAATAGGATTTTCCCAAACTCTTCACTACAACTCTGAGCCAAACAACATTTACAAAATAAACTGTTTTGCAAACCTAGGACTAACTCTAATCCCTTTGTAGCAAACTAGCCTCTAGCTAATTGCGACAAGCTTCAAGTTAACTCTAACTTGAACAATGTGTACCTATTACAATTGTTTCTAGTAAAGCTGAAAGATAAAATATTAAATCACCTGCTATAACCAACTAGACTCGAAAGACAAATGTATGGAACTGGTTCTTCTAGCTGGTCAGTAGCCTTTTTGTCGCACAAGGATTCTGCTTGCAAAATTCCTCTGGTAATTTTGCTTTCAGTTCTTGCTTCAATTCTTTCTTTGTGCAATCTATTCTTCAGTGGGAATACTTCAACATTATATAGCGCCAGAAGTTGAGATGTTCTTGTTTAGTTCTAATGCAACTCTTCCTTGGTGGAAGAGTTTCTGTTTATCTCAACTTCCTTCCTTTGTTTCTGTCCTTGCTGACTCGAACTCTAACTTCTTATCAATTTTCAACCTTTTCGCATTAGGAGACAACCTCTTAGTTCATGGATAATTCACATATCATGTTTATCTCATGTGCATGTACGGTTCTTGTGCCAATTAGTTCGTTTGAGTATGTTTGCCCTGATGGACCTGGTTCAACTAGGTAGGCATTTGTCAATCTTCAAAACCATGCAGTGACTTGGGTCAACACCAAGTCACGCATATCCAATTATAAGTAAGCCTTTGCTAGATGCCCTCATTCGCTACCATCCATGTTCTGGCAATCCGCAAGACTCTTTCTTATATTTCCCTCAAGCTCCATCAATCCTAGTTCAAGGTACTCCAACCTTTCTGTTGACTTAGTGGCGGTCCCCTTCCATTCATTTATAGCCTCCATGTCTACTTTATGTTGTTCCAGATTCCTAGCTTCCGACTCGAAAACTTTTTTGCGAAGCCTTCGATACTTGATCTATGCCTCAGCATCATCATCAATGATCCTATTTTCCAAATTGACCCCTGGCATGATGTCTCCCGTTATATCATCTACCAACCATGATGGATAGAAATACATATGACCGGCATGGTACCTGTCTGGCTCGATAGTTTCTCTTTTTACAATGACCTTCTAGTTCCACATATATTGCGCCTCCAACTTGAAAGGAATGATGTCCCCTTTCAAATCTGCCTTGTACTGGACCATGTTGGAAACTCTAGGTATGACCTATTTCCTTCCTGCTTGTCTCATTACCATTATAGGAGCATAAGGAGAAATGCCTCGCAACCCGATCAATACCAAATGAGTAGTGTCCCTCAACCTGGTGATGAACTCACTGCTAGGGATGTAGGATATCCCATGGCAGCTTAGCAAAGCCTGTTATTTCTTCTAAGAGATGAGTCATTTCTATGTCACCAAATCGGAAAACCACTCTTTTCTCATCCCAGAACATGGTAGCAGCCTCAATCAAAGCTCTATTTGGTTGGATATTAAGCAAAGACGGCAAGTCACCAAGTACTCTTCTCACATGATTCTTGTCGCAAGGCGCAAAGTTTTTCCACCAGTTAAGTAGCAGAGGTGGGATGTTTTGGACCATGTTGAACCAGGGGACTCCATGCTTCATTTTCTGCAAACAAATAAAGTTCAGCCCTTTCCCCCTCCATATTCGACCATTTACACAATAATGATCAACATATCGGCATATTTTCTCCAAGTAATGCACATAACATGACGATGCACATTGGGATTGTGGAAATCTCGCCGGACTTTGGACAAGGCTTATTGTCACGACCCCAAATCCAAGCCAGTCGTGATGGCGCCTATCATGGAACTAGGCCAGCCAAAACCCAAACTCGAATCATAATAAGCTTCCCATTTACATCTTTACTATACGGATTTCCCATAAAGGTTCCTTTAAACATTTATAAAACAGTAAAATCTATACTGAACATCAAATATAACCCCCGAGAATCCAGGGTCACTGGTCACGAGCATCTACATAAAATATACAACTTAACGAGAAATAAATTCTATAATAGTAAGCAGGAGAGGGATCAAGACTTCAGACGCATGCAGCTACCTCGCAAACCTCCGAGAATCTCTGGAACAGATAGGCAGCTCACCCTGCCCTAACACCTAAATCTGCAAACAAGGTGCATGGAGTAATGTGAGTACGCCAACTCAGTAGTAATGAAAATAAATCAGGTCTGAGCAACAAGAAAAACATAAATTAAATGTCATCAAATCAAAAGATGCACAGCCTTTCTTTCCAATAGTATAACATAGATATGTGAAATCATCATGCCTTAAAATCAACTTCAGAAAAAGTCCTTTAAAGAATGCACATTTTTAACAACTTCAAAATGAAAGATTTAGTACGAAAATGAATATAGTAAAATCATAAGTAGCCCCTCAGGCAAAAACATGAATTATAATCAGCCCCTCGGGCATGCCTCATTGTCACTCAGAACCTCACAATCAGTCATGCCTCCCAATCACTCGTCACTCGCCACTCGGTGCGCTCACTAGGGGTGTGTACAGACTCCGGAGGGGCTCCTTCAGCCCAAGCACTAATATCACTCAGTACCTCACCAGCACAGTTGGACCTCGGCCACACTCAGCACCTCACCATCACTCTGGCCCTCGGCCACACTCAGCAGAACCACTCGAAAGGCCCCTCGGGCGAATCAGTAAAACAGGGTACTCGACCCTAAACATCAGTTTTAATCTCAAAGTGGTGTAAATCATGTTGAGTTTCGAAAACAGTATGCAAAATGCAGCTGAGTGAAATCATCAATATATAGTAAGGAAAAACAACAGTAAAAAGCCCCCAAGGGGTCTAAACAGATCGGCACGAGGCCCCAAACACGGCGTATAGCCCAAATATTTCAACAATCTTTAGAATATGATTTAACATAAGGTTTTGAGTAAATATGCAACTTATTAGTTGTTGCAGAGAGGACCTAGTCCAATCCAAAAAATAGTACGCCCACATACTCGTCATCCGACATGTGCGCCTTTTTAAATCAGTGAGAAAATATGTAGTCCGGGGTTCCATACCCTCAGGAAAAGATTTATAAGCACTACTTACCTCCACCGGGCCACAATACTAGTTCGCTATGCTCTTGCCCCTCAAATTGGCTCCCAATTTTCCGAATCTAGCCAAAATTAGTTCAACATCATTAATATATACTCAAGGAACACAACCCAATCAAAAATTATCAAATTATACAAGAATCTCAAAATTCGGCCAAACCCGAGCCCCGAGCCCCGGGCCCACATCTCGGAATTCGATAAAATTTGCATCATTAGAATCCTCGTCCTTCCACGATTCTATACATACCAATAACACTAAAATCGGACCACAATTTCCCACTAAAATTACAAAAAGAAATTCCCAACTCCTTCCTCCCGTTTTCCAAACTTTTCTTACTTTAATTCTTCAAATACCAGCCAAATCCGAATCTAAATATCATAGAAATGATGTTAATAACCCGAGAACTTACCTTTTCAGAAGAATCACGAATCCCCTCTCCAATCTTCCTTCAAAGGATCTCCTCTCGCATGCAAAAATGGTGAAATGAAATGAATTTCACGGATGCCTCTTATACACTGTTTCTGCCAGCATTTCCGCACCTGCGGACACTTGGTCGCACCTGCGGAATCCCACTTAACGGACCAAATTCGCACCTGCGACTAATCCTCTGCACCTGCGGCTTCACAAGTGCGGTCAAAACTTTGCACCTGCAACATCGCACCTGCGGCTACCCATCCGCAGGTGCGGCCAACAGCAAAAATCACATCAGCAAATATTTTTGAAAATTTTCCAAGTTCAAAACCCCGCTAACCATCCGAAATCAATTTCGAGCCCTTCAGGGCCCCAACCAAACATACCAACACACCCCATAGCATTACTCCAACTTAGTCGAGCCTTCGAAACACCAAAAACGACACGAAAACACCAAAATTACATCAAATTCAAGCCTATGAACTTTGAAACTTCCAAATTCGACTACTACGCCGAAACCAACCAAAACACCTTCGGTTGACCTGAACTTTTACAGAGACATCCAAAATGACATTACAGACCTGTCCCAACTTCCGAAATCCCATTCCGACCCCGTAGCCTATTTTCCAGTGCTGACCGGAAATCGCCAAAACTAACTTTCGCCAATTCAAGCATAATTCTACACCGGACATCAAAACTCCATTCCGAACACACTCCTAAGTACCAAATCACCTAACGAAACCATGCGAGCGATAAAATCCGCATTCCAAGGTCGTTCACCAGTAAGTCAACTCTCAGTTGACTTTCTCAACTATTAGGCTACCTTGAGAGACTAAATGCCTCAATTCTCACCATGACCACTCTGAACCCGAACCAACCGTCCCAACATATATAAATGAAGCTAAACCACATAAAATGAAGCAGAAACGGGGGAAACAGAGCTAAACTCTCGGAATGACCGGTCGGGTCGTTACATCCTCCAACCACTCAAACATACCTTCGTCCTCGAATGTGCCAAGAGTTGTTCTCCAACACCATCAAACTGTTACGTAGCTTTCCATGCACATACCCGGGGGTGATCCCACGTCACCCTATCCCATATAGATCCAATAGCACAATATTGTTGAAATTTCGAAATCCAAATCCTGGCCCATAAACCTTAGAACCAAATTCCCACTTCTGAAATAATATACAAGACCAAAATTTCCATAACTATAAACTGAACAAGTCTGAACATGCTGAATCAAGTCATATATGCACCCCAGATGAAGTCACATAATACACCGCACGACTCTAACACTCATAGCGATAACTCTTAGTCACAATAACTGCTCAGAACAACCCATTATTGGTACATAACCTCTTATCAAGAAATACCTCGCTCTAACACTTCCATATACTGCCGATGATGAAAGAAGCACGTATAACTAACAACCATTCGTCCGATCAGTCAGACATGAAACTCCCCTTTCCCAAACAGGAATTATAGCAGATTTCGCAGCCGACCCCCGATATTTATCCTTCCAACTATGCTATAGAAAATTCCGAAAATATTCATTCTAGGTCCAATGACCTCCTCTCATCCATCACAACCACCCTGATAACATGACACTAACCATTCGACACATCGTTACAATTCGAAGCCAAAACCTGTGCAACTTGGGCACTTAACAGAAACATCCAAATGAAACCAACTTATATAAAATATCCACACGAGAGGACTATCCTGCCATTAAAATATCCACACGAGAGCCTGGCATACGCCGTAAAAATCAAAACACATGAATCCAATACCATAGGTCATACCCTACATAACTCTGCTACACTGTGCGATCTCATCAACCGCTGGTCCACTTGAAATATTTCAAGACACCTTGCCCAAAATCAATAACCATTCAAAATTCGCCATCAGGTACTCAAAGTGCATAGCCATAACCAAGGGAAAATCGAACGATACCATGCCACCCGAAATAGAAGGTATATAACCAACACGCCTCAATCCCGCAACACCCAAATTACTTACCTTACTTAAATCTAGCTATAGAGCCCAATTAGAAACGCACCATATGTGCATATAACCAAAAATCACCAGCCCTCACAACACCGAAGGGTAACTCATAGATCACTCTAGAACATGAATAAACTCAATCACAATCGAATGGTACATTCCTCAATAGTAGAAATTCGGAGCCAACAATTCTGACCCGGTGTAGAACACACACCCATATTAGCCTACCAGTACCCCTAAATTAACTCTGATCACCCACAACAGGTAGACAACTTACTGAAAAGTTCATAATGACAGAATCATGGTACATACTAACATCCGACTAGTTCAGCTCGCATCTTCACAGTTCACTTCCACAAATATCTTGTTTATGAGAACTCTCAGTTTCGAAGTCCATGAAATGTACGGATTACCATATCTGATCATAACTCCACCACTTGAATACATAATATATCCCAAATACTCACTCATTCCACGAGGGATACCCCTATAATTCTTCCGTTCACCAAGCAACCTTCAATATCAACAGTAGATCCAACAATAGGGCGCTACGATACCAATGAAGTACCCTTAACTCAAACATATTGCTCTTTCCAAAATATATATATACCCTCATCACGTCGTACCAATTAGTGATATCATATACCTAGTCATCTGAAATTGCACATGCTGCCTAAGAATTTATGACCTTCCTTCCAGAACCGAACCGTGACCTCACATATGCAAATCTCAACTCCACCCAACATACCGCACACGCCATGCAAACCTAGGAAAAATACGGGAACTCCGTGGTCCCTTCTTAGCAACAGGCAACTATGTACCCAACTAGCCAAGAACTTCCATTTGATCCCATTTAGAAACAAACTCACTACACTCCATAAGAAAATATGCACCCTTAACCGCGGTAGAAACCATCCGGAACTATTCGAAATCCTATTTGCACAACACCAAACCATCAGGACTAAATTCTTCTAACTCAACCAAGCTACGCAGGCCACCAAAAATCCAAGAGCATTGCTAAGAAACACCCAAAAAACTAGTCACCTTATGAACACCCAAAGAACTAATCGTATCCCTCACCATGCCGATCTGAACTACTACCAAGTTTCCCTATTTACCCAAGTTTCTTCTGACTTACCTTCAAATTGATACTTCTTCCTGCCGTAATACCACAAATTTGCAACCCCGACTCACCACATGCGACCCAAGCAACAAAACCATACCGTCTAAGGCTCTTACGTGACTGAATACTCCCTCGATCATCCCCAAATGCACCACATTAGAAAAACTTACCCTGAAGAGACTTCCTGCGAATCTAAAACCATTACCTTCACCTTCCTGATACCGATATGTAGAATACTACAAGTCTTGACATCCTCTAACGTAAATCTCAATCACACTGACCAATTAGACATAATCGACCTGACCCTTTGCATACCGACATACTAGGAAAGTAATCCACTCACTTGAAGCCACAATCAAATTCATACACTGCACACACTAAACCTTTTACAATTTCCACTAACTCATTCAATAGAACCCAATTACCCAATAGAGTACATTACAACCTATATCGAAGAAATTTCCCTTACTCGTGACATTCCCAGACCCCATACCTACAGGTCATAAATGATTTACCAATATACCTCGAACTGAAACCAATACCACACATAATCATGTAATCAACTTAAATAACGAATCCCCCACTTGGCTCAAAGCCAAGGATCAAGACAATCAAGACTATGCCCACACATTATCACTGCCACCATGCTGTGGCGAGATTCAACTAAATCCTTCACAAGCTTATATGACCCCAAACCCTCTAACACTCAAATCAATTTCCAATCTCGCATCCACCATCGAAATAGTCACGCCAACTTCCACAAGCGATCTAAACTCCAATTAGAACATATATCTTTTACTGGTAAAAGAGAACTTATTACGGAACAACATAGGGACCACACACCTAGGACAATTCGCAGGAGATACCCCTGCCCTCTTAGCCTCAACTGCTATCTCTCTATACACCTCTGAAGACCATAACTATCATGCAACCACTATACCTTCCTGCATTTGAACACAACCAACGCTTACCCTCGAGGAACCACGATACGCGGTAAAAACCTGAAGTTGATGGCAGAACTAACATTGGAGCGGTGGTCACAGAAATCTCGAGCTTCTGGAAGCTCTACCCACACATGTCTGACCACTTGGATACCGTTACCGGATACCACGCGTCCTAAGAATGCTACTGAATCGAGCCAAAATTCACACTCGAAGAATTGGCATAGATCTTTCCTCCCTGAATCCTTATAATGCCATCCTCAGATACTGAGTATGCTACTCCTGGCTACGCGAATATGCCAGGACGCCATCAATGAATACAATAACAAGGAGTGCTAATACGGCTAGAATACACCATCAATCAAATACATGAACGTTACTGGGGCAAATGATCAACTCAAAGACATCACCAAGGACTTATAACCCAACAGAGAAATCCGCTTCACTCCAAAACTACACAACATGAGAGGTTTTCCAACATACTCACAACTCAAGGCCATATACCAAATCGAGACAGAAATCAAACACTCAATAAATCTTACCACATTTCCAGCCAAACCTTTCAACACATTTCACAGTCTGAACACATCTAACCATCAATTCACACCCACCACATAGGCATCTATTCACCAATTCTCATCAACAAGAACACAAACGGACATACAAGTCCCCAATTACATGTGCCCACACAACGAAAATCTCAGCAATCAAATCACATAATGAATCTGGCCTCAAGTCCTCCAGACTGGCCCATTACCAACATGCCAAAATCACATCTCATCCATGGAAGCCACAAGCCGTCGATGCACAACTGATACCAGGCGCTCTCGAATACATGGAAGGAATTCAAGAGTTACGCTCTTGGCTGAATGCAATGGATTCGCATGAAAAGAATTTTAAAAATGTGAGATTTTCCTAAGGGTTCCGCAGCCTCTCGAAGATAAGTACGGACGTCTCCGTACCAATCCGCAAGACTCTACTAAACTTGCTCATGACCATTGAGTCCTATGTAACCTAGCGCTCTGATACCAAGCTGTCACGACCCCAAATCCAGGCCAGTCGTGATGGCGCCTATCATGGAACTAGGCCAGCCAAAACCCAAACTCGAATCATAATAAGCTTCCCTGTTACATCTTTACTATACAGATTTCCCATAAAGGTTCCTTTAAACATTTATAAAACAGTAAGATCTATACTGAACATTAAATACAACCCCTGAGAACCCGGAGTCATTGGTCACGAGCATCTACATAAAATATACAACTTAACAAAAAATAAATTCTATAATAGTAAGAAGGAGAGGGAGCAGGACTGCGGATGCATGCAGCTACCTCGCAAACCTCCAAGAATCTCTAGAACAGATAGGTAGCTCACCCTACCCTAACACCTGAATCTGCACACAAGGTGCAGGGATTAATATGAGTACGCCAACTCAGTAGTAATGAAAATAAATCAGGTCTAAGAAACAAGAAACACATAAATTCATTATCATTAAATCACAACACAAACTTTCTTTCCAACAGTATAACATAGATATGTGACATCATCATGCCTTAAAATCAACTTCAGAAAAAGTCCTTTAAAGAATGCACATTTTTAACAATTTCAAACCGAAAGATTTAGTATGAAAATGAATGTAGTAAAATCATAAGTAGCCCCTCGGGCAAAATTATGAATCATAATCAGCCCCTCGGGCATGCCTTAGAGTCACTCAGCACCTCACAATCACTCATGCCTCCCAATAACTCGTCACTCGACCTCCCAATCACTCATCACTCGGAACTCGTTGCGCTCACTGGGGGTATGTACAGACTCCGGAGGGGCTCCTTCAGCCCAAGCGCTAATATCACTAAGCACATCACCATCACTCTTGGCCCTCAGCCACACTCAACTGAACCACTCGAAGGGCCCCTCGGGCGAATAAGTAAAACAGGGTACTCGACCCAAAACATCAGTTTAAATCTCAAAGTGGTGTAAATCATGCTGAGTTTCGAAAACAGTGTGCACAATGCAGCTGAGTGAAATAATCAATACATAGTGAGGAAAAACAGCAGTAAAAATCCACCAAGGGCTCTAAAACAGATCGGCACGAGGCCCCAAACACGACGTATAGCCCAAATATTTCAAAAATCTTTAGAATATGATTTAACATAAGGTTTTGAGTAAATATGCAACTCATTAGTTGCTGCGGAGAGGACCCAGTCCAATCCAAAAATCAGTACGCACCACATATGCGTCATCCGACATGTGCGCCTTTCTAAAATCAGTGAGAAAATATGTAGTCCGGGGTTCCATACCCTCCGGACAAGATTTATAACCATTACTTACCTCCACCAGGCCACAATACTAGTCCACTATGCTCTTGCCCCTCAAATTGGCTCCCGATTTCTCCGAATCTAGCCAAAATCAGTTCAACATCATTAATATATAATCAAGGAACACAACCCAATCGAAAATTATCAAATTATACAAGAATCTCGAAATTCGGCTAAACTCGAGCCCCGAGCCCACATCTCGGAATTCGATAAAATTTACATCATTAGAATTCTCGTCCTCTCGCGATTCTATACATACCAAGAACACTAAAATCGGACCACAATTGCCCACTAAAAGTGCCAAAAGAAATTCCCAACTCCTTCCTCCCATTTTCCAAACTTTTCTTACTTTAATTCTTCAAATACAAGCCAAATCCGAATCTAAATAGCATAGAAATGATGTTAATAACTCGAGAACTTACCTTTCCTGAAGAATCCTCTCTCCAATCTTCCTTCAAAGGAGCTCCTCTCGCATGCAAAAATGGTGAAATGAAATGAATTTCACGGATGCCTCTTATACACTGTTTCTGCCAGCATTTCCGCACCTGCGGACACTTGGTCGCACCTGCGGACCCGCACCTGCGGTCCTAGGTGCGCACCTGCGAAATCCCACTTAACGGACCAAATTCGCACCTGCGACCAATCCTCCGCACCAGCGGCTTCACAGGTGCGGCCAAAACTTTGCACCTGCGACATCGCACATGCGACTACCCATCCGCAGGTGCGACCAACACCAGAAATCACATCAGCAGCTATTTCTGCAAATTTTCCAAGTTCAAAACCCCGCTAACCATCTGAAATCAATCCCGAGCCCCTCGAGGCCCCAACAAAACATACCAACACATCCCATAACACTACTCCAACTTAGTCGAGCCTTTCAAACACCAAAAACGACACGAAAACACCAAAATTACATCAAATTCAAGCCTATGAACTTTGAAACTTCCAAATTTTTCCAACTACGCCGAAACCAACCAAAACACCTCTGATTGACCTGAAAATTTTCAGATATATCCAAAATGATATTACGGACTTGTCCTAACTCCTGAAATCCAATTCCGACTCTGATAGCCTAATTTCCACTACCGACCGGAAATCAACAAAAACTAACTTTCGCCAATTCAAGCCTAATTCTACACCGGATATCAAAACTCCATTCCGAACACACTCCTAAGTCCCAAATCACCTAATGAAAGCATTGGAGCCATAAAATCCGCATTCCGCGGTCGTTCACCAATAAGTCAACTCTCAGTTGACTTTCTCAACTATTAGGCTACCTTGAGAGACTAAATGCCTCAATTCTCACCATGATTACTCTGAACCCGAACCAACCGACCCAACACACATAAATGAAGCTGAACCATAGAAATGAAGTAGAAACAGGGGAAACAGAGCTAAACTCTCGGAACGATCGGCCAGGTCGTTACACTTATCTTAGCGGTCCATTACGTTAACAACATTTTAACTCGTACTAGGTTTAACATGATGCAAGAACATTTGAGAGGGAACACGGGACCATCGACTGCACCACTGATCGACTAGTCTACCGCAAATAAGCCTTTTCGATTTTAAAAAGAGTAATTCTGGAAGAGCGCGAACACTCATCAAGCGCCAATATGTTGATAATTGGCACGAGTGGAGTATGATGTGGAGCATGCTTTATGCATAGATAATAACACGTTGCCAAGTATTTGCATGATATAATATGTAAAAGCAGTAAGACAACAAAAGTAAACATGCAAAGAGAAGAAAGACAAAAGGAAGAAGTCAGTTTAGTTCATACAAATATATGCGAGAAATAAAACAAGTAAGGAAGTAGGGATGGGAAAAGCATGATATTGCAGTCTTAGACAAGATGAAAAGAAATAAAGAGTGGTCATAAAAAATAAAGGTTAATGGGGAAGGGATGTGCATGTCATAACAAATTTCGACAAAGAAAGGTGAATAAGGGAAGGGGTGTGCATAAAGAAAGTAATCCACATAAGCCAAGTTCATTATGGTAAGAGCCTAAGTATATCCCCAGCAGAGTCGCCATGCTATCGCGCCCCTTTTTCTCGCGAAATCAAGTTTTGAATGTGACAACTCTTTTAGATGGTTATTAAAAGAGAAGAGTCTCCACCTAACAATTTTAAGGTGCGTTAGGGCACCTATTGTGAAAATAACTCTGTTTGACTAGTCAACGCTACCAAAGATCGGGTAAGGACTCAACTTACCTCAAAGAGAAGGTGTTAGGAACTCTTCGATGTCCACAATTGTGGGTCCTCGCCGAACTTAAAACTATGTGGATTATAATTAGGCGAGATGATCAAATAAACAAAGTGGATAAAAGGTTAGAGAGTTGTATTATAACACAATAATTGATACAAACCTTAAGGACTACAAGGATATAACTATAATAGTATATATTAGATAACTAAGTGTATAAAGAAAAGGGGGGGGGGGGGGGGGGGGGTCCTATGTTTTTTAGCCTAAAGGATCACCTCGTGCAACATAAATAATACTTCGCAACTCCCTTAAGATAGGGAGTTACTCATATTATTCAGATGGCAGATATTATCATCTCCTGCTAGCCAATTACTATGTTAAAGTTATTTACCTAGAGGCGCTCTAATTCAATTTAAGTCGTACCTATGTGTGCACTACCCCGTCCTATGCCTACGGTCCAGGAGGCCTTGGACCTCTATTTGGGTGGTTCTAGACTTTACTTAGGTTGCTCAAAATGATAAAACTAACCGACATTCAAAAAACAAGTAGGACGTCATGCAAAGATAGTTAAAGGCCCAAGTTAACCTCCACATATAAGCAACAAATGCATGCATGCAGATTCTTACAGGAAGTATTAAGACGTGTTGGAATCATTAAGTCCTATAGGCATGATTTCTATGTGATTCTGGATTCCAATATTGGGTAGGCAGTGCTATAATTTATAGACTAGCGTATAGGCAAACTAGAGCATTACAAATCCTATAGACATAATTTCTAATCGTTTTGTAATAAGGTAGTGTTGATACCCAAATTTTCCTCAAAATATTTTTTAATTTTCCTATATTTGTATTAATCTATCCAGCATTTTATTGAGAACAAATAATTATAAAATTGCGTCACAAATGATTTCAAAAGTATTTTCTTGATTTAATTTATTGTTTATGGTCCTAATTAGACCCAATTATTTCATAATTAGCCAAATTGGCATATTTTGACTATAATTGCAATAACTTTGCAATTATAGCCCAAGCATATAATTTTGCACTATTTTCTACCAAAAATTAGTCATTTGTACTTTTAAATACTAAATAGTCATTTCAAACTATTTTCTATGCATGAAATTCATTTTTTATAATTATTATCTATTTTGTAAATTGTTTTAATTAATTTGAATTGGGTATTTAAAAAATAGCCTAATCTCATTTCAATTGTAGCCTAAGTTAAACCAGACCCAAGTCCAATAAAATCAACCCAATACTCAAGCCCAATCCATTAACTTACCTGACCGAATGTCTGAATAAATTGTGGCCGTTGATCAATTTTGATCAACGGACCAGATTCACCCATACCATAATTAACCTAATAGTCTACCCCCCCAAACCCTAATTCTCTCATTTTCCCTCCGTCGTCATCTCCTCCCAGTCTCTCTCAAACTATCTCCACCCAAACCTTAATCTCCTCTCACCGTGTTATACCCCATGTTTTTGTACGTGAAAGTACGCCATAAGTAAATTGATCAAAGCTAGGAAATGAGATATTACGTTCCGCATTTTCGTATGTTAAAGTTTTGTCGTAAGTTAATAAACATAAGTTCGGGAATGGAATTATTTTGAGAGTATAAGAATTATTCTATTTTAAACACGTGATGAGTAAATTCGTGAAAGAGAAAAGGTAAGAAAATCAAAGGAAATAAATTTCGTCAAAGTTTGACATTTTGGGATAAAATTGGGCCCGAACTAAAATTTCTGGTATTTATGGACTAGTATCATACAAGGTACCACATGGCCATGATAGTAAGGTCTATAGGGCATGATAAAAGTGGATAGTATTTTAAGTAATTTGAGATAATTCTTAATTACATGGGTAATTGGTTAATTATTGATTTAATGGGACATTGACCATGTAATTAAGGATTTGTGGATAATTGTAGGTGGGGACAAAGTCCCCCCACGTGGCATCAAGTAAAAGGGGATTGGATATGATTTGAATTTGGGCAATCCATTAAGATGACACATGGAAAGAGAGGTCTTAATAGCTATCACTACACTTGTCTTGAAATAATAACAAATTCATTTGGTAAGTGGGTTCACAAAATGCCAAGCCAAGAGTTCTTATCTTGAATGAATTTCAAGACTCCACTTCGCAAGTGGCTTATACAAATACCATCCAAGAACTCTTATCTTGAATGAAATTCAAGAATCCACTTCGTAAGTGTGTTGTCCAGATACATTCCAAGGACTCTTATCTTGAATGATTACTAAAGATAATTTGGCAAATGAATTATACATAATACAAATCCAAGGACGATAGTCACTCAATATTATAATAGCAACGGGATTTTAAATTCTAAGAGAGTACGCTATAATCCTTCTCAAGAATATCACACGGATACTCTAGGTATTTTAAGGCTATTCCTTCTTTCTTTTGGCATGATCTATATGACACGAACGAAATGAGCAAATACACAATTTCCATACATGAATCTATTCATAGAAATACTAGGGTGTCTATATTCTTGATTTCCCCATGCAGATTATTATTATATCTTCTGTTCGTGGGTCTTGAAAAATACGTATTGATAAAGTTTATCCGAAAGGCATATGGATTTTTATGGCATTCCGAGAAAATCTTATTAACGTACTTCTCATGCATTTCATGCATTTATACATGTACGTTGTCCCATGGACAAAGGGCATTATATACGCGTATGTATCTATATTATATTTATATGGGATATGGGAAAAGCTTACGGCGTTATATACGCACCACCACCTGATCAGCTGGTATACATTGATGATTTTTCCCACAATGGCCGAGATGATATGATGGGATGCCCATAGAGGCCTGATGATGTTATGAAACATGTACCTATGCACGACATGACATTCATACGCATATGCATGACACTATAACTCTTTCATAAATTACAGAGTTATCCAGACTTACTGGTTGAGTCATTTAATCTGTATTTCTTTCATGTCTACTATATACTTATTTATATGCCTTATATACTCAGTACACTATTCGTATTGACGTCCCTTTTTCCTGGGGAAGCTGTGTTTCATGCCCGCAGATCCCGATAGACAAGTCGAGAGCCCTCTAAGTAGGCTATCAGCACAGCGGAAGATGTTGGTGTGCTTCATTTGCTTCGGAGTTGCTTGTTTAGTTAGTATGATTTAGACGTGTATTGTTCGTTATGGCGGGACTCTGTCCCGACCTTTATGAAAATAATGTATTCTTAGAGGCTTGTAGACAGATGTCGTGTACGTAAAAGATCGTATGGCCTTGTCGGCCTATGTTCAGTATACGAGTGGTTATTTTAGTCTTATACCCGTATGTCTTATGTATAAGTTGGTATCACATGTTGTATTCTACTTATCTCACAGAAGCCTTCTCGCTCAGTACTTCGTCAGTATGACATGAAAAGATACGTGATGTTGGTACTCGATTGAGTAAGGTACCGGGTGCCCGTCGCGGCCCATCAGTTTGGGTCATGACAAAAGTGGTATGGGAGAAGTTATGTCCTAGGGAGTCTACAAGCTGTGTCTAGTAGAGTCTTGTTTATGGGTGTGTCGTGCATGTCACGCCCCGAAATCCCACCGTCGGGCCGTGATGGCGTCTAACGTTGAACCCGCTAGACAAGCCAACGTGTATAGCTAAACAAGCATAATAACCTCATCCTAGCAGAATAAACTAAATCAGTTCAAAAATTAAACAGCGGAAATAAATACGGTTTTAAGCTAAGTAAAGACAATCACAATACATCGACGCAAAATTTCCCAAAACCTGGTGTCACTAACTCACGAAATGTCTAAGACTGCTAAATACAAGTCTGGAAGGAAATACATGTCTGTCTCTGAAACTAAAGGAAAAACAAGACAGAATCGAAGACAAAAGGAAAGGAAGAGACGGCAAGGCCCACGATCGCCAGCTGGTATACCTTGAAGCCTCTATGATGAGCTGGAAGACACTCCCACTAATGATGTCTCCCGAGTCCGGCTGCGTAATCTGCACAACATAAAGAAGTGCAGGTGTAGCATCAGTACAACCGACCCCAGTTACTGAGGTCTCTTATTTCCGGTAGGTCAAATCCCTCTGTCCAAGTGATTGAGTTGAAGCTTTGGGCATAGAGCAGAGCGAGCCCAGGGAGAGGAGTGGAGTCCAGCAACATTGAGCCCCAAAATAAAGTTTCTATTCAAATCCCTACTCAACACGGTGCCTTAAGGAGAATCCGAAGCTGGTTGCTAGCGGATGTAGCGCGACAAAGAGCAAAGCGGAGCATTCACAAAGAAATGGTGTAATTAAGTACCTATCCTAACCTCGGCGAAGTAGTGACGAGGCTAGAACCAGACTACCAAATAAACCTGTGCACTTCAAATAAAGGTATATACATATATGCAACGGATAAGAAATATAGGAAGAAAACAATGAATAAAGTAAAGGGATACATGTGGTGGGGAGATAATAGTTTCATATAAGAAATATCAATAAGGAAAAGAACAACAAAGCCAGCATATCAATAAGGTCAAGAAATCACAAACTTGCACGGCATCACCCTTCGTGCTTTTACTCTCGTCCTCACTATGCAATGTATAATGTAATCAATGTAAATCATGGCACGACATCACCCTTCGTTCTTTTACTCTCTTTCCTCACTATATAATGTATAATGTAATCAATATAAATCATGGCACGACATCACCCTTCGTGCTTTTACTCTCTTTCCTCACTATGCAATGTATAATGTAATCAATGTAAATCATGGCACGGCATCACCCTTCGTGATTTTACTCTCTTTCCTTACTGTATAATCAAAGAATATGGTACAGAATGGTACATCGTACGTTACGACATCACCTTCGTGCTTTACACTCTTTCCTCACAATATCAAATAATGCACGACATCACCCTTCGTGCTTTAACACTCTTCCTCACCCGAACAACAATCACAAACAAGGGCAAGGAAGTAAACAACATAGAAATAGAAATCCCGACAAGGGAACAACAACAGAAATCTCACATCCAAGCAAGGGAGACAATATCAAACAATGCACGGTATCACCCTTCGTGATTTACTCTCATTCTCACCAAGACAAGTGCACGGCATCACTCTTCGTGCTTTAACACTCTTCCTCACCCAAAAAACAATCACAAACAAGGCAAGGAAGTAAACAGAATACATATAGGAATCCCGGCAAGGGAATAATAATTAAACAATTAAATCCCGGCAAGGGTAATCATCAATTACACAATTAAATCCCGGCAAGGGAACATCAACTGAACAATTAAATCCCGGCAAGGGTATATTTCAATAACTCTTTCTCTTTCTTTCACTTTCATTTCCATGATTTATTCTATCACTTGAGCCAATGCTCTAAAGGATGTAATATCTCATATTTCTTCATTATTCATTTCACAATTTGAGTCAATGCTCCAAAGACGTAATATCTCATATTTCTTCATTATTCGTTACACAATTTGAGTCAATGCTCCAACAGAGTTTACAGAATACAATTCCCTTCACATATTCTTCACAACATATAGAAATCATCAACTAAGCATGGAAATTACCACAAAATCAGTATATTCACAATATAAGGACTTACCGTCATGCTAGACACCATCATTCTGACAATTAGCAAGTAGCAAATTATACTCAACTCCTATTCCCTCAAGCTAAGGTTAGACCGAACACTTACCCTGGGTCCGAAGTATAGCAATCAACCCGAAACCACACGTTTGCCAAGAGTATCCGACGACAAATGGCCCAAATCTATTCAAATAAATTTCATACCGTAAATAACATCTCATGCAACTGATTCTAATATTTAATTCAAGCTTACGACGCGAAATTAGGTGAAATGACCAAAATGCCCCTCAGGCCAGCATCTCGGAGTCGGGTAAATTTTACATTTTCAGAACCTTCGTACTCTCACGAGTCTATCCATATAAAAGCCTCTCAAATCGGAGGTCAATCACCCACTCAAATCCTAATTTTTAGAAAAAACCTAAGTTCTACCCAAAACACCCAATTTCACCCATGGAAATCCCTGATTTTTAAGTTGAAAACATGTTAAACGATGTTAATGATTGAAAGAAATGAGTAAAAACCACTTACAACTGATTTGGAAGAGTCTTGTTCTTTGGAAAAATCTCCTACGAGTGTTGAGTTTGAGAAAATATGAAATATGAAGTAAAAACTCTATTTTGTACAGGGCAGGCTACTGGTTGGCATCGCAAATGCGAACACCCCTAATATGGGAATTGCGAAGCATATCTCGCATTTGCGATCCCTTGCCAGCCAGTGCACCTTCGCATTTGCGATGCTGGCTTCCCAAATGCGAAGCCTGCAGATCAGTCAGACCAACAGTTCTATGTTTAGAAAAATGCAATCCGTGGACTATCCAAAACTCACCCGAGCCCTCGGGGCTCCAAACCAAATATACACACGATATCAAAAATATCCTATGAACTTATCCGTGCGATCAAATCGCCAAAATAACATCATACACAACGAATTAAGCCTCAAAATCCATGAATTATATCAAATTTCATAAAACATCAAATTTTCCATTTTAAGTCCGAAACACGTCAAACGAAATGTGTTTTCAACCAAACTATACAGAAAGGACTTAAACCATATATAAGACCTCTACCGAGCGCCGGAACCAAAATACGGGTCTGATACCATCACTTTCTAATCAGATTTCATTTTCAATTTCCATAGATATTTTCAGAAAATAATTTTACTCAAAAATTCAGTTCTCGAGCTTGGAACCTCAGAATTTAATTCCGGGCATATGCCCAAGTCCCATATTTTTCTACAGACCCTATGGGACCGTCAAATCACGGGTCCGGGTCTGTTTACCCAAAATGTTCACCAAAGTCAAATTTATTCATTTTATTATCAAATCTTAGCATTTTTCACAGAATTACATATTTAAGCTATCCGGCTACGCGCCCAGACTGCGCATGCAAATCGAGGTAAATACAAATGAGGTTTTCAAGGCCTCGGAAGTACGGGATGGTTAATAACATAGGTGATGACCCTTTGGGTCGTCACATTCTCCACCTCTAAAACAATCGTTCGTCCTCGAACGGACAGAAGAAGGAAGTACCTGAGTCACATAATAAATGAGGGTAATGACTCCCCATATCGGACTCGGACCCCCAGGTCGATGCCTCAGGAGGCTGACCTCTCCACTGAACACGAACAGAAGGGAAACTCTTGGATCTGAATTGACGAACCTGCCGGTCAAGAATAGCTACCGACTCCTCCTCATAAGATAAGTCCTTGTCCAATTGGACAGTGCTGAAATCTAACACGTGGGCTGGATCGCCGTGATACCTCCGAAGCATGGACTTATGAAAAATTGGATGTACGGCTGATAAGCTAGGTGGCAATGCAAGTCTGTAAGCCACCCCTCCCACTCGATCAAGAATCTCAAACGGACCAATGAACCTAGGGCTAGCTTGCCCTTCTTCCCAAATCTCATCACGCCCTTCATAGGCGACATTCGGAGCAATACTCGCTCACAAACCATGAAAGCCACATCTCGAACCTTGCGATCTGCTGACTCTTTTGCCTGGACTGAGCTGTACGAAGCCTATCCTGAATGATCCGGACCTTGTCCAAGGCCTCCTGAACCAAATATGTACCCAACAACCGAGCCTCTCCCGGCTCAAACCATCCAACCGGAGATCGACACTGCCTACCATATAAAGCCTCATAAGGAGCCATCTGGATGCTCAACTGATAGCTGTTGTTGTAGGAAAACTCCGATAAAGGAAAGAACCGATCCCATGATCCTCCAAAGTCAAGAACACAAGCTCGGAGCATATCCTCCAATATCTGAATAGTCCACTCGGACTGCCCATCCGTCTGAGGATGAAATGTTGTGCTCAACTCCACCTAGGTGCCTAACTCTCGCTGAACTGCCCTCCAGAAACGCGAGGTAAACTGCGCCTCGGTCCGAAATGATAGATACCGGCACACCATGAAGGCTAACAACCTCCCAGATATAGATCAATGACCCAAACTGCATCGAACTTCTTCCGGGTCAACGGAACTCCAGTAATGAAGTCCATAGTAATCCTCTCACACTTCCACTCGGGAAGCTCAATCCTCTGAAATAAACCACCAGGCCTTTGATTCTCATACTTAACCTGTTGACAATTCAAACACTGCGCCACATATGCTACAATATCCTTCTTCATTCTACGCCACCAATAATGCTGCCGGATATCCTGATACATCTTCGCGGCGCCCGAATGAATAGAGTACCGGGAACTATGGGCCTCCTCTAAAATCAACTCTCGAATCTCATCAACATTGGGCACACAAACTCGCCACTGTAATCTCAAAACACCATCATCATCGAAGGTCACCTGCTTGGAACCTCTGCGCTGCACCGTGTCTCTAAGGACACACAAATGGGGATCATCAAACTGCCGATCACGGATATGCTTCAATAATGAAGAACGAGAGACCGTACAATCCAACACTCGACTAGGATCAGAGATATCCAACCTCACAAATCGATTGGCCAAATCCCGAACATCCAAAGCAAGCGGCCTCTGACTGACCAGAATAAAATCAAGACTGCCTATACTAGATGACTTCCTACTCAAAGCATCGGCCACCACATTGGCCTTCCCCGGGTGATATAAGATGGTAATATCATAATCTTTCAATAGCTCCAACTATCTTCTCTGCCTCAAATTCAACTCCTTTTGCTTGAACAAGTACTGAAGACTCCTATGATCCGTGAACACCTCACACGCCATGCCATACAGATAGTGCCTCCAAATCTTCAATGCATGGACAATGGATACCAACTCCAAATCATGCACTGGATAGTTCTTCTCGTGAATCTTCAACTGCCTCGAAGCATAAGAAATGACTTTTCCATCCTGCATGAACACTGCGCCAAGACTAATACATGAAGCATTGCAATAGACTGTATAAGGCCCTGAACATGTGGGTAAAACCAACACCGGTGCCGTAGTCAGAGCTATCTTGAGCCTTTGAAAGCTCGCCTCACACTCGTCCGACCATTCAAACTGGGCACCTTTCTGGGTCAACCTGGTCATTGGGGCTGCAATAGATGAGAACCCCTCCACGAACCGACGATGATAGCCTGCTAATCCCAAGAAACTCTGAATCTCTATAGCTGATGTTGGTCTAGGCCAGTTCTTGACTGCCTCAATCTTCATCGAGTCAACCTGAATGCCCTCTGCTGATACGACATGACCCAGGAATGCAACTGAACTCAGCCAGAACTCACACTTAGAAAACTTTGCATAAAGCTGACTATCCTTCAGAGTCTGAAGAACCACTCTGAGATGCTGCTCGTGTTCCTCCTGACTGTGGGAGTATATCAATATATCATCAATGAAGACTTTCATGAACGAGTTCAAATAAGGCCTGAACACTCGGTTCATGAAGTCCATAAAAGATGCTAGGGCATTTGTCAACCCAAACGACATGACTAAGAACTCGTAATGCCTGTACCGAGTGCGGAAAGCTGTCTTAGGGACATCGGATGCCCTAATCTTCAACTGATGGTAGACAGATCTCAAGTCTATCTTTGAAAATACCCTGGCACCCTGAAGTTGATTGTACAAATCATCAATCCTCGGCAGTGGATACTTATTCTTGATTGTAACCTTGTTTAATTGCTGGTAATCAATGCACATCCTCATCGAACCATCCTTTTTCTTCACAAACAATACTGGAGCACCCCAAGGGGAAACACTGGGTCTAATGAAACCCTTCCCAAGCAAATCCTGCAACTGTTCCTTCAACTCTTTCGACTCTGGCGGGGCCATGAGATACAGCAGAATAGAAATGGGCTGGGTGCCCGGAGCCAGATAAATGCAGAAATCAATGTCCCTGTCGGGTGGCATCCCCGACAGGTCTGAAGGAAAAACCTCAGGAAAATCAAAAACCACGAGAACCAAATCAATAGAGGGAACTTGAACAGTGGAATCACGCACATAAGCTAGATAATCCAAACATCCCTTCTCGGCCATACGCCGAGCCTTCACGTACGAAATGACACTGCGGGTAGAATGACCAGGAGTTCCCTTCCACTCAAAACGGGGAAAATCTGGCAAGGATATGGTCACCGTCTTGGCATGACAATCCAATATGGCATGATATGGGGATAACCAGTCCATCCCCAATATAACATCAAAGTCGACCATACCCAAAATCAACAAATCAACACAGGTCTCAAGACCCCCAATCACCACAACACAAGAACGATGGACTCGATCGACCACGATAGAATCACCCAGTGGTGTAGATACATAAACAGGAATACTAAGTGGATCACTGGATCACTAAGCATGACCAGGTATGGTACAAAATAGGAGGACACATACGAATAAGTAGACCCTGGATCAAATAGCACTGAAGCATCTCGATCACAAACCCGAATAATACCTGTAATGACTGCATCTGAAGACTCAGCCTCTGGCCTGGCTGGAAGAGCATAACATCGGGGCTGGGCCCCACCACCCTAAACCACATCTCTGGGACGGCCGACTGCTGGCTGGCCTCCACCTCTGGCGGCCTGACCACCACCTCTATGACCTCTACCTCCACCTCTAGCACCTCTACCCCCACCTCTAGCTGGCTGGGCAGGCTGTGGAACATCTGGTGCCTGTACCATGGCACGAGAATCCTGATGCTGGGAACTACCTGATGCTCGAGGGAAAAATCTGTCAAGGTGACCCAGATTTCGACAAGTGTAACAAGACCTCGGCTGCTGAGGGAATTGAATCTGACCCAGTCGACCTGAATGACCACACCAGAAACTCTGATGCGGCGGTGCACTGATGGGAGCTGGTGGCGCACTGTAAGGCTGCTGATCAGAATAGTGTGGCTGATAACCACGACCACCCAAAGTACCATGGGAAACCTAGAGAGCTGACTGAAAACGTCTGGGAGGATGACCTCTGCCTGAAGAATCCCTACCCCCAGATGAGGCTCCACTGAAACGACCGAAATGACGGGGCCTCTTGTTAGCCCCCTGACCACCACCCTGTGACAAAATCATCTCAATCCTCCTGGCCACATTGGCCGGATCCTGGAACAATATATTTGTACCTGACATTCTAGCCATCTGAAGTCTGATAGGCCGGGCCAATCCCTCGATAAATCTCTGAACCCTCTCCCGATCAGTGGGAAGTATATAACAGCATGTCGGGCTAGAGTGATGAATGTGGTGTCGTACTGAGTGACTGGCATAGATCCCTGCTGGAGACGCTCAAACTGCCTCCGAAGGTCCTCTCTCTGAGTAATGGGAAGGAACTTCCCCAGAAATACCTCTGAGAACTGAGTCCAAGTCAAAGGTGTAGATCCAGCTGATCTGGCTAGGCAATAATCTCTCCACCAACTCTTGGCTGCGCCAGATAACCGAAAAGTAGCGAAGTCAACCCCGTTGGACTCCACTATGCCCATGTTCCGAAGAACCTCGTGGCAGCTGTCCAAATAATCCTGGGGGTCCTCTGATGGTGAACCAGTGTAAGTAGCTTTAAATAACTTAGTGAACATGTCCAGTCTCCATAGAGCATCTGCTGACATGGGTGCTCCCTATGCTACCGGTGCTGCAATACCCGGCTGAGCTACTCCGGCTGGCTGAGGTGCCGGAGCCTGAAACTGTGGAGCTAGCTGCTCTGGCACGCATGCGGTAGGAGTTTAGGAACCTCCCCCAGCCTGAGAGATGGGTGGTGCTGTAGGAAGAAGACCCGCCTGTGCTACACTCTCCATGAATCTGACTAGACGGACAAGGGCGTCCTAAAGCACTAGGGCAGCTATGAACCCTGACCTGAGCTGGTCCAACTGGGACTGCCGGAACTGGGACCTCCTCGTCAGACTCGACCTAAGGGTCCTCCACTGAGGCTGCTGCTCTAGGCTGAGCCCGGCCCCGGCCTCGGCTTCTAGCACGACCTCATCCTTGACCTCGACCCTGAGTAGGAGCTGTAGCAGGAGAGTCAGGCTGCTGGGCGGAACCAAGGGAAGCACGCGTCCTCGCCATCTGCGAGAGAATAGATTAGAAACTCACTCAGTACTCAGAATCATAGCGCACGACAGAGAAGAAAATAAATATGTATTCATCCTAACTTTACAACCTCTGGGGGATAAGTACAGACGTCTCCGTACCGATCCCTCAGAATCTACCAAGTTGTTCGTGAGTTGTGGACCTAAGTAACCTAGTGTTATGATACCAACTTGTCACGCCCTGAAATCCCACCGTCGAGCCGCGATGGAGTATAACATTGAACCCGCTAGACAAGCCAACGTGTATAGCTAAACTAGCACAATAACCTCATCCTAGAAGAATAAACTAAATCAATTCGCAAATTAAACAGCAGAAATAAATACGGTTTTAAGCTAAGTAAAGACAATCACAATACATCAACACAAAATTTCCCAAAACCTGGTATCACTAACTCACGAACTGTCTAAGAGTGCTAAATACAAGTCTGGAAGGAAACACATGTCTGCCTCTAAAACTAATGGAAAAACAAGACAGAATCGAAGACAAAGGGATGGAAGAGACACTAAGGCCCACGATCGCCAGCGGGTATACCTTGAAGCCTCTATGATGAGCTGGAAGACACTCCCACTAATGATGTCCCCCGGGTCCGGCTGCGGAATCTGCTCAACATAAAGAAGTGCAGGTGTAACATCAGTACAACCGACCCCATGTCTGAGTAAGTGCCTAGCCTAACCTCGGTGAAGTAGTAACGAGGCTAGAACAAGACTACCAAATAAACCTGTGGAGTTCAAATAAAGGTATATACATATATGCAACAGATAAGAAATATAGGAAGAAAACAATTAATAAAGGAAGGGGAACAGCATATCAATAAGGTCAAGAAATCACAAACTTGAACGACATCACCCTTCGTGATTTTACTCTCGTCGTCACTATCCAATGTATAATGTAATCATTGTAAATCATGGCACGACATCACCCTTCATTCTTTTACTCTCTTTCTTCACTATGCAATGTATAATGTAATCAATGTAAATCATGGCATGGCATCACCCTATGTGCTTTTACTCTCTTTCCTCACTATGTAATGTATAATGTAATCAATGTAAATCATGTCACGGCATCACCCTTCGTGGTTTAATTGTCTTTCCTCACTGTATAATCAATGAATATGGTATGGAATGGTACATCGTATGTCACGGCATCACCCTTCGTGCTTTACACTCTTTCCTCACAATGTCAAACAATGGCATGGCATCACGCTTCGTGCTTTAACGCTCTTCCTCACCCAAGCAACAATCACAAACAAGGGCAAGGAAGTAAACATAATAGAAATAGAAATCCCGGCAAGGGAACAACAACAGAAATCTCAACATCCCAGCAAGGGAGACATATCAAACAATGCACGGCATCACCCTTCGTGCTTTACTCTCATTCTCACAAGGACAAGTGCATGGCATCACCCTTCGTGCTTTAACATTCTTCCTCACCCAAGCAAAAATCACAAACAAGGCAAGGAAGTAAACAAAATAGATATAGGAATCCCGGCAAGGGAACAATAATTAAATAATTAAATCCCGGCAAGGGTAATCATCAATTACACAATTAAATCCCGGCAAGGGAATATCAACTGCACAATTAAATCTTGGCAAGGGTATATTTCAATAAATATTTCTCTTTCTTTTGACTTTCATTTCCATGATTTATTCTATCACTTGAGCCAATGCTCCAAAGGATGTAATATCTCATATTTCTTCATTATTCATTTCACAATTTGAGCCAATGCTCCAAAGAAGTAATATCTAATATTTCTTCATTATTCGTTACACAATTTGAGCCAATGCTCCAACAGAGTTTACAGAATACAATTCCCTTCACATATTCTTCACAACATATAGAAATCATCAACTAAGCATGGAAATTACCACAAAATCAGTATGTTCACAATATAAGGACTCACGGTCATGATAGACACTAATGTATAGATACTCGTCACCATGCCTATACATCGTATTTGACAATTAGCAAGTAGAAAATTATACTCAACTCATATTCCTTCAAGCTAAGGTTAGACCGAACACTTACCTTGGGTCCGAAGCATAGCAATCAACCCGAGACCACACGTTTGCCACAAGTATCCGACTCCAAATGGCCCAAATATATTCAAATGAATTTCATACCGTAAATAACATCTCATGCAACTGATTCTACTATTTAATTCAAGCTTACGGCGCGAAATTAGGTGAAATGACCAAAATGCCCCTCAGGCAAGCATCTCGGTGTCGGGTAAATTTTGCATTTTCAGAACCTTCGTACTCTCACGAGTCTAGTCATATAAAAGTATCTCAAATCGGAGGTCAATCACACACTCAAATCCCAACTTTTAGAAAAACCTAAGTTTTACCCCAAACACCCAATTTCACCCATGGAAATCCTTGATTTTTAAGTTGAAAACATGTTAAATGATGTTAATGATTGAAAGAAAGGAGTAAAAACCACTTACAACTGATTTGGAAGAGTCTTGTTCTTTGGAAAAATTGCCTAAGAGTGTTGAGTTTGAGAAAATATGAAATATGAAGTAAAAACTCTGTTTTGTACAGGGCAGGCTACTGGTTGGCATCGGAAATGCGAACACCCCTGACATGGGAATTGCGAAGCATAGTTCGCATTTGCGATCAGTGTGCAGGAGGAGGGACTTTCATTTGCGATGAATGGCTCGCATTTGCGATCCCTTTCCAGCCAGTGTACCTTCGCATTTGCGATGCTGGCTTCGCAATTTGCGAAGCCTGCAGATCAGTCACACCAGCAGTTTTAAGTTCAGAAAAATGCAATCCGTGGCCTATCCAAAACTCACCTGAGCCCTCGAGGCTCCAAACAAAATATACACACTACCTCAAAAATATCCTATGAACTTATCTATGCGATCAAATCGCCAAAATAACATCATACACATCGAATTAAGCCTCAAAATCCATGAATTCTATCAAATTTCATAAAACATCAAATTTTCCATTTTAAGTCCGAAACACGTCAAACGAAATTTGTTTTCAACCAAACTTTACAGAAAGGACTTAAACCATATATAAGACCTATACCGGGCGCTGGAATCAAAACACAGGCCCGATACCATCACTTTTCTAATCATATTTCATTTTCAATTTCCATAGATATTTTAAGAAAATAATTTTACTCAAAAAATCATTTCTCGGGCTTGGAACCTCGGAATTCAATTCCGGGAAGACGCCCTAGTCCCATATTTTCCTACGGATCCTCCGGGACTGTCAAATCATGGGTTCGGGTCCGATTACCCAAAATGTTTACCAAAGTCAAATTTGTTCATTTTATTATCAAATCTTAGCATTTTTCACAAAATTACATATTTAAGCTGTCCGATTACACGCCCGGACTGCGGACGCAAATCGAGGCAAATACAAATGAGGTTTTCAAGGCCTCGGAAGTACGGGATGGGTAATAACATAGGTGATGACCCTTTGGATCGTCACAGTGCACCACACTTATAAGCAAGAGGCTACAGGGCATTTAGGGCTGTCACTCTTTTTTCTTACTATTGTATGGTATAGCTCACTTGTAAGAATTCAGATTCCTAAATTCTGTTATATTCCTAATACAATGGTACTTACATCTAGAAAGACGGTTGGTTAGGGATTGAATATTGATGTGGAATAATTGAATCAGAGGGACTCAATTTTTCATCATTCTTATGATGAGTAAATATAAGGTCTCCAGCAGAACATGTGGATACTAAGACGTGTAAGCCTCTTGATAAGGAACCTTAAGGCAAGAATTTTTATCCATCTTTATGGTGAAAGACAATGAGAGATTCAGAAGATAAATACAAGTTTCAAGAAGTAAAAGAAGCAAGATGAAGAAGGGTACGAGGTACCCAGTTAATAAAGATTATCATTATCTACAATTCTGTAAGGGAGATATAAGCATTTTGAGTTATCTTCAACAGTGACAAATGTATGTACAATCGGCCACACCGATCTCAGTTATGCCTTATGGGAGCTAACAGACATAGTTTAAGAGAAGGACGAGTTATCAGGATCCCGCTGGGGATAGAGTAACCCAAAATAGTGGATGGATTGGTAGAGTTAGTTGACATTTCCGAAGGATAGTGCAAATGTGGTGATGGATCTCCTTGTGAGACACCTCGATGGTGCACCCAAAAGCAGTACAACTAGATATGAGTACTACAAAGATAAGCACTTGAAGCCTGGAAGGGATAAATATTACCTTAGTGTGTCTCCCATCCCTGGTAGAAAGAGAATGTTAGGCAATTCGAGGAGCCAATAGATGGAGCAAGAGGCGCTAAAAGAAAAAGAATGTTTTGTTCGAGTTTTTAGAATAAAGTGATAGACATAAATGTCAGCAAGAAAATAAGAAGAGAGTTAATGAAGCAGTATAAGTAAAATGTGGTACATGGATGACAACGGTAGATAAAAAAAATGATAGTATTACATAGTCTATAGTCAAGAGTAGGGAAAAATGAAAGGTGACAGGCCTTGAGACAACAAAAGAGTATAGGCCATAAATTCATCTCCTCACTTCGAAAAAATAAGTTCGTGACTCCAACGCAACTAACGGAAGGAAAAGTTAGACCCCAGAACAATAGAAATCATTATGGGCGGGTGAACAAGATAAACTAAACATGAATTAGGGACTGAGTGATTTGATAATACTCAGCATCATGAGAATTTCATATTTGCGTTCCGGCGATAATAGAATGGACAACAGAAGATGATTCATGAGAAATTCAGAGAATGGTCATTCAAGAAGACACTTCCCTAAAGCAAGCAATATGAGCAAATTTAAGCTTAAGGGATTGCATGTGCCAGTTGCATTAAGTATCACCATCGAGAGTAAGGGAATTTTTTATCCTTAGTATAGAAGGATTTCCAAAAGGAGAGTAATGGTCATTGGTGATGTGAAACGACGCCAAAGATGAAGAGGTAAAATATTCATAGGTAGATCCTCGTGGCTTCAGCTCTTAGTACTCCCTTAAATGGGGGAATATGGAGTGATATGGAATTAAACCAGAACTAAGTGGTTCTAGTAATTATGGAATGGTAAAGGAAGAATGCGAAAAAAAATGAAAAAGGAATGAGATGGCACTTATCCAAATTCTACGGATATGTTACGATTCCAGTGCAAACAAGGCATCAAGGAGAGTAAGTAAGGATTCCTGCACGAAATGTTATTGATGGATAATGGGCCAGTGCGAGAGGTAAGTTAAGACAAAGTAAATAACCCAAGATAGATTACACGAAATATTGATATGAGAATGGGACGACGACTAGTTAGCGGTTGATTCAGGAAGACCTAGTTATAGCTAGACAAGAGGTACTTGAGATATATTCAGATAAGAGTTGGGGTAGTTAAAGGTACCGTATGAATGTTACGGGAATAAAAGAAAGTGACACTAGGAAGACAATCAAAATATAGCTCAAAATCAACCCTACAAGCACAAGAGCGTGGAGATAAGTAACTACGAATAATTATAGGCAAGGAAGGACATCAAAAGGTCCGTAGTAAGCTCACAACTTTACAAGAGTCAGAGGGTCCTCCCTAAATACTACAATGAAAGAATAGCTGAGAAAGTAAGGAATGAGACTTCAACCTAAGCTCAGTGACCTAAGGAGGAAATAGTCTTATAGAAATAATCTCACAACAACAGTGTATGCACTCCACAAGAAAATGGCACCTACCGTGGATAATGAACGGAAAGTAAAATCAGAAGTGATATTCAAGATCATATGAGTTGTATGGAATTCCATTATGCGTGGGCACTAAGATAAGCTAAGTATACATGAAAAAGGGGCAGAAAGACCAGGAAAAATAATTGCTTACATTTGAAGAAAACTGAGATGGAACAAAAAAAATTTGATCAATGAACCCGAGTTAGTTACATTATAAAAGCACTTAAGAGTTTGGAGTATAAGACGTGCAGTATATATATTGACAATCATACAGTCGTAAAATACTCCGGTATAAGTGAAAAGAAAGAATTGAGTCCAGGTTATAGACAAAGGATTGAATTGTTAGAAGATCGTATCCTGAATATTCCATGGCGTCCGTGGAGGGATAAAGTAATACCATAAGCCACAGATCGGAAGATGGATTAAGCCTATATAAAGGTTGAGCAGAAGGAAGAGGAAACTAAAGCGTTACATCAATGAAGTAAATCAGGAGTCTGATTATTGCACCCACAAGATTATAGAAATCGTGATTGAGAATATTGCAGAATTACTCTTAATAGCAAAGACAAGAAAGATAGTACAACCATATTCTATAACGACTCTACGATAAAGAAAGTAAGAAAAATACCAACCTCATAAGAATTCAGTATGGAGCTCCCACCGAATTGTATAGGCACCGGAGGTGCAAGTATTATAATAGAGCTTCAAATGGTGGACGTGATTTAAAGCTATGTGGGAGGGAGGTTATGAAAGAGAAATAGAAGAATGTGAGGTGATATTTTAAAGTAAGTAAGGTAAAGATGAACAACGTACGAAATACTCAAGTATAGAAGGATGAGAATGGTCCATACTTCAGGTAAAATACTAGAAGCGTTGGGATTCAGTATCCAGGAACGATATCAGCGTCGTCAGTGGCATGCCTTCCAGCCTATGGTTTCTAAGTATCGAAAGGTCTAATCAGAGAGTAAAAGAAGAGTTAGAGACGATGCGATGTCTCGCTTGATGTTCCATAAAAGCATAAGGGTATCGATCGCAAGATTGAGTATGATTGAATGACAAGGTTTTAGAAACACAATAGTAAGGATAAGAAGAAGGCAAGTGAGGATGTGACAAGAATGGATAAGTCCTAGGGATTAAGCATATGAGAACAAGAGAGCTGATGATTTCTCTAATTTATAGAAAGCTCAGTATAGCCTAAATAAACTCAAAGGAGTTTAAGACTAATAGCATTTAGAAGAGATGGAATGATGCCCTAGTGGTAGAATAAGGGTGTAATTGTGATAAATAAAGGATGACGTTTGGGCCTTCGATTCAGTAATGAGTTTATGAATTGTACATGATTAACATACCCACGTAAGGCGAATCACATTGGGATGACTATGATACGAAATAGGGTTATGGACGTACAGTATCGCCCCAGGTGGATCGGAGAAATCACTTCAAATGCTCCACGATGCAACGTAAGCCCTAGTGGCAATATATTACGTAAGAAAATTCAAATTATCAGTGGTGGATGATAGATCAATATTAAGGTGAATCAACAATGGATGGAAAAAAGTCACAAATTATGAGGTAAGATTAGGTCGTCATTCTTAAGATGAACATTAATGAGGGAGCATTCAAGGACTTAGACTTATACATATAGGATGGGCGACGAGAGTAAGCTGACATTCGCTAGAAGACCTCAACAATGATAACTCGAGGTAAGATTTATGGCATAGTATGACATACTTAGATGCAGTAAAGTCATACGGATGAATAACCATGTCTGTGAAATGAGGTATAACAATATTCGTAAGTTCAACAAAGTACGAGCAAAGAACTTCAGTATACTTATAGATTACCAATTGGACATATTATTAAGCTCTGTATATGTTTTCCCAGTGAGGCTTAGAGGTTGGCTAAAAGCTGGAGGAAAAAGAAGAGAAGAGTCGCGTAGGCGCATTTACAAGGTCAGAGTCATACTGGCTGCATGATAGAAGGTAGCAACAGTTACAACATTGGAAGGATTCTGACCATGACTCGTGGTGTGAGAAAGAGGATAATAAGGGGAATGCCCCGGCCTTTGGAATTCATTCAAAGAACAGTTACCTAGATGGCAAGAGGAGTACTAAAGTATTCGGAAGACATAATTTATGAAAATGATAAGTGCATCAGTCAACATTCGAGGATGAATGTTCCGAAGGGGGGAATAATGTTATACCCCATGTTTTCATACGTCAAAGTACGCCATAAGTAAATTGATGAAAGCTCGGAAATGAGATATTACATCCCGCATTTTTGTATTTTAAAGTTTTGTCGTAAGTTAATCAACATAAGTTCAGGAATGGGATTATTTTGAGAGTATAAGTAATTATGATATTTTAAACACGTGATAAGTAAATTAGTGAAGGAGAAAGGGTAAGAAAATCAAAGGAAATAAATTTCGTCAAAGTTTGACATTTTGGGATAAAATTCGGGCCGAGCTAAAATATCCGGTATTTATGGACTAGTACTATAAAAGGTACCACATGGCCATGATAGTAAGGTGTATAAGGCATGTTAAAAGTGGACAGTATTTTAAGTAATTTGAGATAATTCTTAATTACATGAGTAATTGGTTAATATTTAATGGGACATTGACCATGTAATTAAGGATTTATGGATAATTGTAGGTGGGGACAAACTCCACCCACGTGGCATCAAGTAAAGGGGGATTGGAGATGACTTGACTTTTGGAAATCCCTAAACTTGTCTTGAAATAATAACAAATTCATTTGGTAAGTGGGTTCACAAAATGCCAAGCCAAGAATTCTTATCTTGAATGAATTTCAAGACTCCACTTCGTAAGTGGCTTATACAATTACCATCCAAGAACTCTTATCTTGAATGAAATTAAAGAATCCACTTCGTAAGTGGGTTATGCAGATACATGCTAAGGACTCTTATCTTGAATGATTACTAAAGTTCATTTGGCAAATGAATTATACAGAATACAAATCCAAGGATGAAAGTCACTCAATATTATAATAGAAATGGGATTTTCGATTCTAAGGGAGTACGGTGTAATCCTTCTCAAGAATTTCACATGGATACTATAGGTTTGTTAAGGCTATCCCTTCTTTCTTTTGGCATGACCTATATGACACGAATGAAAAGAGCAAATACACAATTTCCATAAATGACTCTATTCATAGAAATACTAGGGGCGTCTATATTCTTGGTTTCTCCATGCGGATTATTATTATATCTCTGTTCATGGGTCTCAGAAAAATACGTATTGATAAAGTTTATCCGAAAGGCATATGGATTTTTATGGCATTCCGAGAAAATCTTATTAACGTACTTATCATGCATTTCATGCATTTATACATGTACATTGTCCCATGACCAGATGGCATTATATACGCGTATATATGTATATTATATTTATATGGGATATGGGAAAAGGTTACGGCGTTATATACGCACCACCACCTGATCAGCTGGTATACATTGATGATTTTGCCCACATTGGTCGAGATGATATGATGGGATGCCCATAGAGGCCTGATGATGTTATGAAACATGTACATATGCACGACATGAAATTCATACGCATATGCATGACACTATAACTATTTCATAAATTACAGAGTTATCCAGACTTACAAGTTGAGTCATTTACTCTATATTTCTTCCATGTCTATTATATACTTATTTATATGCCTTGCATACTCAGTACATTATTCGTACTAACGTTCCTTTTGCCTGTGGATGCTGCATTTCATGCCCGCAGGTCCCGATAGACAAGTCGAGAGCCCTCCTAGTAGGATATCAGCTCAGCGAAAGATGTTGGTGCACTCCATTTGCTTCGGAGTTGCTTGTTTAGTTAGTATGATTTAGACATGTATTGTTCGTTATGGCGGGACTTTGTCCTGACCTTTATGAAAATTATGTATTCTTAGAGGCTTGTAGACAAATGTCGTGTACGTATAAGATTGTATGGCCTTGTCGGCCTATGTTCAGTATATGAGTGGTTATACCCGTATGTCTTATGTATAAGTTTGTATCACATGTTGTATTCTACTTATCTCACGGAAGCCTTCCGACTCAGTTATGCATGATAGTATGACATGAAAAGATACGTTATGTTGGTACTCGGTTGAGTAAGGTACAGGGTGCCCATCGCGGCCCATCGATTTGGGTCGTGACACACCGGCTGCTTGCTCGCCGGTAACTATGGTGGTCTCACCACCATTCCAGCCTCCGTGGCTCCTTCCCACACTGGGTTATTGCTGACCCGAGGTCCTCAAAGGAACCAGAAGGCGGTTCTCTCACCCCCATGGTTTTCATGTCATTCTCAGACCATCCATGGCCATCTGAGTAAGATCCTCCCATCTCCGGCTAGAACCCGTGGTTTCTAAGGGACTCTCTCTCTCTCTTTGGGTTCTCTCTCTGAAACCCTAATTTTAACACTGGATTTCTTAGCTCTCCAATAGATCTGGGTATATTTCGAGTTATTTTGCTGTTTTCTTATGATTTTCCTATTTTCCTAAAGCATCTCTTCCTCTTCAAACTAGGGTTTCTTAATCCCTTTTCAAAAAATTGATTCTTTTTCTGACTCTAGTGTTATTCTGTGATTTTCACTGTGCTTAAACGATTTGTTTATGTTTTTCCTTTATCTGATATTATTATATTTAAAACCCTAAGTTTCTTGGTTTAATCTTTGGGTTCTGAGTTTATCTTTACTGTTTGTTCTCTCAAACTTGTTTGCATGTTTGATTCTTATGAATCTGCTTCGATTAATCTGAGTATTTTTGTGATTTTCACCCTGTTTAACTTGCTAGGGTTCTAATTCTTGCCTTCTGCCTTGCTTATCATATGTTTATTTTGTGCGATTTGCGTTCATTCCCCCTAATCAATACTATTTCCTATTTGAACCTTTGATTCTCTGTGATTGATACCTTTCACTAATCCCTTATGATGATTTTCCTGCTGATTTTCCAACCTTAGCTTATTTCTTGCCTTATTTTATGGTCGACTATGCTGTCAAATTAATTCTCATGTTATTTCTTTAATTAGAATCCTCTGAACTTGGCCTCAATTACATGTTCTATACTGGTACTGTGCTGAAATTATTTCCTCATTTTGTTATATTCCAGTCATATGGTATCTTTTCTTATTTATTGCATGTCTATTACCGTTCAAAGTTAACTCCTTAATTGAAGGGAGTACTTATATTGATCTTATATTGATTGATTCTGATTCCCTAATCACTGCCTGACTTGATTGTTACCTTATCCTACGTAGTTTCAAACTACTATATATGCTCTCTTTCATTGACACTAAAGACACGAACACATTAGTTCAAAAACTCTCTCTCATACTCAAAGCTTTTCTGCTCTCTTTCTTTCTTTGTTACTTACTATTGTTCTAAATTAGCCGGCAGCAAGCCAAGGCTAATTATTGTGCTCTCCTATTCTTCACTTTGTGTTTACTATCTCTTTACTGGTATGTTCTGATTTCAATTGAAGTCCCAAAACCAACATGTTTCTTTTACTGCTTCACTTTATCATGTTTCTGATTTGTTTCTATCTATGGTTTTGTTGTTCAACATGTAATTGAAATGTCTACATCATTGTTAATCTAGCATATTATGTTTTGTTCCATTCCCCTTAGGATCAGTATTCTTATGAATATGTTACCCCTTGTAGTATGTCCGATGTTACTCTGCTCTTTCTTATATTTACCTGGTTTCTAGTATGAACCTTTCTTTGAAAAGCAATTTGTATCCTAAGTTGTCTGATTCTGTGCTGATTCTGAAACTCATGTTGTGTTGATACCATTAGCTATCCCCTAATCCCCATAAACCCCCTACAAAAACTTCTATGCTCTTGTATACTATGTGCTTTATGTGTCCCCAATTCCCATCACCCTTGTATGAATGACTGGATTTGAATGTGCTGAATATGTTTGTGTTGTGATTACTCTACTGTTTGTTAATTGTTCTACTCTTGTCAAAAACTGTTTTTACTAAACAACTCTCCTATTTTATAAAACTGTTTCAACTAAGTCTTTTTCAAACGCTGTCTTTCCTATTAAAACCTTTTCAAAACTATGGCAAACACTCTCACTCTACTGTTAGGTCCTTAGGTTCTGCCCCTCCAGTGTATGACTGCCTTGGTATTCCTGTGAGATCCCTCTGAACTCTGATGCACTAGGGCTGGCCCTTCCATTGCACTTACTCAATTATGGTTATGAAATCTGGGTGTGAGCACTGCCCGGGATCCCTTGAGGTCCTTAAGGAACTCTGACACACCCGGATATGAGAAAGGTTATGAAACATATGGGAACTTGAGGTCCTGGGAATTTGGGCCTGTTTTTCAGGCTCGCTATAGTTTAACTTCTTCTTTTCCTTTATCTATTTATGTAATTTACTCAGCTGGTCTGTAATATTTATTTGTAAACAAATATTGGGGATGGCTAGTAAAGTGGGGAGGGTATCCATATAGTTCTGTTAACGTCATCCGGTAGAAGTCATGTTTTAAGCTTTACATTGTTTCTATCTGCATTAGAATCCATGTTTTAGGACCAACATGTTCATTCAAACAATGCCAAGCATACACTAGATACCATGTTCCTAGGATTTCATGTCTATTGTTTCAGCATCTCATCTGTGCTTTATGCCTACCACTTAGAAATCCTTCTCCTAGGGTGATAAAATTAATACTCCTGTGCATTCAAAACATGTCCCAATCATCATGTAACTCTTTGTGCATTTAGAAATCACGCTTTAGGAATCCTGTGCATCCCGAAATTATGTCTTAACCACCCTGCATTTATATGTGCATATTAGATATCCTACTCTAGGATTTCGTTTACATCTGCTTAACCACGCCTAGTTTACTACTGACTCACGAAAAAGGTAGAAATTGTGTCACATCTAGTTGTCTTGCCCTTAATAAAACTAGTAACAATGTCTGCATAATCGTATCACCTAGAACAACATGCTTTTCGGTAAAACAACTTCTGAACTGTTTTTTAACAATTCTGGTAATTACTACCCATAACCCCACGCCTAGGAAAGCCTTGGGGAATCAATCCCTTTAAAGGCTGGAACACTACTTGGTTGTGTTTACTGTCTAAAGGCTAACATGTTTAAAAATCAGTAGGCAAACTGATTAGGTCCTTGCTATTGAGTTTATAAATAAAGTTGCATACTTATTGTCAAGACTCAAAATCCCTAAGGTCGTGATGGCGTCGAACACAAGGTCAGGCAAGCCAAAACATTAATTAATTGAAATAACTTTCCAGTTTTAACATTTTCGAAATCATTACCTTTTCTTGCATTTCATAATCAAATAAATAAATTTTAGTAAAATTAAATACGACAGCACATCAATTCAGTTTAATGAAATAAATCCCTACACGTCCCCAGAACCCGGTGCCACAATTACATGAGGAATTTTACAAATATTACAAAGCTTGTCCGAAATACGACTGGACCAGGAAATTTAAAATGAAACAGATACAGTATGAAGGTGACTCTGTCAGCTTCGGATCGCCTCCGGAAGATGCAGCTCGCCTAAGTCTCCGAATGATCCACATTTCTATGGAAGTACCTGTGCAATAAAATGCACACCAAGTGCAACATGAGTACAGAAACAACGTTTACTCAGTAAGTCGCCCGCCTAACCTCAAAGAGATAGTGACGAGGGGAAAATTAGACTCTTACTAAGGTCCGACAATACAACATATGACAGAATACGATGAAATACAATAG